>JAANYP010005312.1:0-149644 GCA_020465985.1 Centrapalus pauciflorus | reverse complement strand
GCCAAGAGTGAACTTAAATCACTCTGCACCACAATAGGTTCTCAATCAAACACCCAAGTCACCTGAAAGGAGAGATGGGTATTTGAAGGAGTTCACGTATGTGGATGAGAATGGTATTACCAAGTCAGTCATGGCTTGGGTTCCCCGTAATAACTAACTTGTTTTATTTCATGTGCAGGAGTAAACTATAGGTCTCAACAACAAGTGGTTCATCGACAGTGGTTGCTCTAGGCACATGACTGGGGAAAGGCGTTTGCTCACAGACTTCAAGGGAGGGAACAAGGGTTTTGTATCATTTGCCGGGAACAAAGGAGGAAATAACACTGGAACAGGAGTGATTACTAATGGGACTATCACACTTGATCAAGTATATCACGTTCATAGACTTGCTCACAATCTCATTAGTGTCTCTCAGATCTGTGATAAGAAGAACTCGCTAAATTTCACTGATATTGAGGCGTTAATGCTGAAACCGGGATTTAAAGTACCTGAAGAGTGGATATTGATGAGAGCCCCAAGGAAGAATGATTTATAGATGATGGGAATGAATTAATCGGATTCATCGATGGGACCAATATGTCTTCTATCCAAAGCTTCAGAAACAGAATCCATCTTATGGCACATACGCATGGCACACTTGCACCTACGGAGAACTACATCACTAAAAATGGTCTAGTGCAAGGTGTCCCACTGATGAGTTTTCAGTTCGATGACAAGTGTGTACCGTGCAAGAAAGGAAAATAACACAAGAAGTCGCACAAGTCAAAGACTCAGAACTCGATAACTTCCACTTTCGATTTGTTGCATATGGATCTTTTTGGACGTATCAACAAAAGGATTGTAGGTGGTAGTTGGTACTGTTTAGTTATCACTGACGATTACTCACGTTTTTCATGAGTTTTCTTTTTAGGTACGAAGGACGAAACAGCTGGGAAGTTGATTGGTTTCTTAGACCAAGTCGAAAACTCCTACGGGACGAGGCTAAAATGTATCAGGAGTGACAATGGAACGGAATTTAAAAACACAATAATTGGTGTATATTGCCTATCCAAAGGCATAGTGCATCAATTTAGTGCACCATATGAGCCACAACAAAATGGGGTGGCAGAACGGAAAAATAGGACTTTGATTGAGGCAACAAGAACCATGCTCTCGGATTCAAAGCTTCCTACCATGTTTTGGGGGGAGGCAGTGAATACCGCATGTCATGTTTTAAATCGGGTTCTTACTGTCAAATCACTGAACAAAACCTTTTATGAAGTTTTGAATAAAAGACCACCCAATTTAACTGGCTTCGAACCGTTTGGGGTACCGTGTACTTTATTGAGAACAAAACATCAACCTAAGTTTGGTGAAAAGGCTGACGAAGGATATTTCCTAGGTTATGTGCCTAACTCACCAAACAAAAGGGTTTTTAACAAAACAAACGGTACGGTAGATATTGTGTTTAACATTGATGTTACAAGTTATTCACATGAACCCCAAACAGGTCCGGAATGGATATTTGATTATGACTCATTGTTTGAATCATTTAACATTCTTTTGGATGGATATGCAGGTACAATTGAGAATGACTTATTGTCATTAAATCTGAATGACGACGGTCAAAGTTTTCCAAAGACGAGCATTCCATCAACTTCTGAGCCTACAACGACAGAAGATGGGTCTCCAGCAGAGAATGATTATGAAATACCTACAAACGAGAATCAGACAAATACTTCTAACTCCGAGGATAGTGATCTTAAGGAAGAGAATGTACAGTCTGAAGTCGTACCCCCGTTAGGTGAAATAGGATCAATCTTAGGAGATAATCTTAGGGTCGATGAGATTGAAACATCAAGGATAAACAAGGATCATCCGGTTGAGAGCATCATAGGAAATCCGCATACTGCTGTGAGAACTAGAAGTAGTTTGAATAACAACACAGTGCTGTTGTCGATGATTAATGACTCCGAGGCGTATCACACATGTTTATTTTCATGTTTCATCTCACAAGTAGAGCCGAAGAATGTGCAAATGGCACTGAAAGACAATTCTTGGGTTGAAGCGATGCAAGAAGAACTGTCACAATTCGGAAAGCTTGAAGTATGGGAGTTAGTGCCGCTACCTCGAGGAGAAGTTGCAATAGGAACCAAATGGGTTTTTAAGTGCAAGAGAGATGATCGAGGTATTGTAACTCGCAACAAGGCAAGACTTGTGGTAAAGGGATTCAACCAAGAAGAGGGTATTAATTACAACGAGGTGTTTGCACCAGTGGCAAGGCTTGAGGCAATTCGCTTGTTTCTGGATTTTGCGTCCTTCAAAGGGTTTAAAGTATATCAGTTGGATGTAAAGAGTGCAATCTCGTACGGCAAGGTGAAGGAACTGGTGTACGTCGAACAACCGCCCGGGTTTGCTGATCCAAAGTGTCTCGACAGAGTATATCGTCTCGATAAGACTCTGTATGGATTACATCAGGCACCAAGGGCATGGTATGAGACACTGTCAACCCATCTTTTAGACAACGGGTTTGAAAGAGGGAGAATTGATAGTACATCGTTCGTAAAGAGAAAGGGAGAAGATTTTATCTTAGTACAAGTGTACGTTGATGACATCATATTCGGGTCATCAAACGAACAGATGTGCAAAGATTTTGAGAAGGTTATGAAGTCAAAGTTTGAGATGAGTGCTCTGGGAGAGCTAAACTTCTTTCTGGGTTTGCAAGTTGAACAGAGGAAGTAGGGCATGTTTATTAATCAGACGAAGTATATCTACGATATTTTGGAGCGCTTCGGGATGGAAGGAACAAAGCTGACTTCTTATTAGTACTCCGATTCAAGTGAATCACAATCTCGGACCGGGTACAGAAAGTGATACTCATGTGGATCCGACTCTATATCGGGCCATGATCGGGTCACTTATGTATTTAACTGCTTCTAGACCTGACATAATGTTTGCTGTGTGTATTTGTGCAAGGTTTCAAGCTAATCCGAAAGAAATGCATATGAAAGCTGTGAAGCGGATTCTGAGATACCTCAAGTCGAAACCGAAGTTGGAACTTTGGTATCATGCTGATTGTGATCTGGAATTGGAAGCATACACTGATTCAGATTATGGAGGTTGCAGCTTGAACCGGAAGTCAACAACTGGAGGATGTCATTTCCTTGGAGGGAGGCTCGTATCCTGGCAATGCAAGAAACAGACTTCGGTAGCCGTGTCAACGTGCGAGGCCGAATATGTAGCTGCTGGTAGTTGCTATTCACAGGTTTTGTGGATACAACAACCATTACGGGATTACGGTTTGGCTTACACTCATAGTCCCATTAGGATAAATAATCAATCCACAATTGCTATAACTAATAATCCAGTTAAACACAGTAAAACAAAGCACATAGACATAAGACATCATTTCATACGTGATTGTGCTGAAAAGAACTTAATTAAACTGGTAAAAGTGGCAACGCAAGATGATAATGCAGATTTACTCACTAAAGCTTTTGATAAGTCACGCTTTGAGTTGTTAGTTCAACTAAATGGTATGTGTAAAGTAACTTGACCTTCGTATATTTTTCTTTCTTTTTTATAGTAAGTTAGTGTTTAAGTATATTTTATTTCCTTTTATAGTAAGTTAGTAGGTTAGTTTATTAGCTTATCTTAAAAATGAAAAATAAAATTAAAAAAAAATAGAAAACCATAAAAAGTTCAAAAAAAACTCTAGGTGTTAAGCCTTCACACATAATGAACCTTAAATTCCTTCTAAGTCTTAGAGACATTGGTTCAAAGTGACGAAAATTAGCACCCTCTAAACAAACTCTAAGTGTTAAGCCTTCACACATAATGAACCTTAAATTCTAAGGGTTATACACTTCTCTGTTTGATGTGTTGGTAGGCATAATACACAAAGGGAATCTTAAAAGATAATAAAATATTCAAGAAAAAGTCATATGTGTAACTAACTTAGATGTATGACCAAATGGTCTTAATTTCTATGTTAGAGACAACAGGCAATGATTATAAATGAGGTATGCAAATTTTCTGGGGGATGTATAGCATCATCAAAATACATCTTAAAAGAAAAGAAAAAAAAAATTTTAATAAAAAAGGAGGGAGTCAAAACAAGTCGCTTTGTTGTACGTAAGTACAGACCTGTCACCTCTGTTTTGACTCAAGTTAGCAAAATAAGTCGCTTTGTTGTATGTAAGTACAGACCTGTCATCGTTGTCTTGATAACTTTAAATAAACTCTAAAACAAACTAAGACACTCTGTTGTATGTAAATACAGAACTGTGTCCAACGTTTGCCTTTTAAAGAAAATTTGCAATACCGAAAAGTTATAATCATTGTGTGTCTGCCTTGATCATAGAAGTATTTCTAAGTATGGGACATGTAAGTTAGTTTCTTGATAAATAAAAAGGCCAAGGGATATTCCAAAGTGTAAAATGTTTAAAGGGAAAATCATACCGACAATCGACTTGGAATGTATATCACGACAAACAATCAAAGGAATCAAAAATTCCTAAGTGTGAAAGTGTAATACTGAAAGTGCGTTTGACATCGCTATCTGATTGAACCTTCTATGACTTTCTCGTAAAAATATTCTGTTAGTATAGGTTGTAAAGTTTAAAATTATTTTTGAGTAGTTTAAGTTTCATTCAAATTTTATTTTATTTTTATTTTATTATATTATATTTATTTTAGTTTATTCTAAGTAGGAAAAGGTCAAAGTTACTAGGATGCATTTTTGGTTGAATAAACAAATATTACGTGAACATCTGTTGCTTAGTGTGAATGATTTTGCAAAGTTTGAAAAATTCCGTTACATTGAAAAGTTGAATTTTATTCAAGAATTTTCAAAATTTTCACTTAAGTTCGAATTTCAGACAAATTCGAACTTAGCTTCGAATTTGTCAGAAGGTTCGAACTTATGCTAAGTTCGAAGGTAGTTGGTATAAATAGGTGAACAGTACTTCATTTAAGGCACCTACCCTCGAATTTCTTCATTCGAACTTGTGCTCCGGCGATCTCGAACTTGTGTTCGTACTTCCCGAATCTCGAATTTCCCACTATTCTTCGATGTTTTGCTTTCATTTCTCGAACATACTCGTATACTTAGGTATAATAACCATTATTATTCAAAGTATGTGTAGTTTAGGACATTATTATGACAAAAATATAGTTTATTTGAGTTGAAACTTTGTGGTTTAAAATCAAGAGTTTTGACGGATAAAAGTTCAAATAAATTATAAATAACTTCGATTAGAACCTAATAGGACTAGATTATACTATTGATTAAGTCAAATGGGGTTAAAATCTTGGATTTTCTTTTGAAAATGACCGACTTCGAACATGTTCTTCAGGTTCGAACTTGTCAAAAAGTTCGAACTTGTTGAAATATCTATAAGTTCGAATTCAGTCAAGTTCGAATATATTCCTCGAATTTATTTAAATTCGAATGTTTTTAAAATATTTTCGAACTTGTATAAGTTCGAATGTGTTGGATTTCGAACTTATCCAAGTTCGAAGTTATGCAAATTCGAAATAAACAAGTTAAATTTTATTTTTTAATTACTAATTTTGGTTGTTGATTTTGTATGCAGATATGGGTGAGCGTGCCTTTTATAATAAGCACAATATGGTCATGACAGTGAATCTCACCCTGCCAGAAGCCCAACCATACCATCAGATGATTCAGTTTCTGACCCAATCTCGCGTGTCATATGCACTGACTCACAATCTTCAAATCACTTTGGCATATGTAAGACAGTTCTGGGAGTACCTACAAGTTGATTGCTCGGTTACACCTACTGTGCTAAGGACAAGAGTCGGGGGACAGCCAAGAGCATTCTCGGCCGATATGTTAAGGCAAATCCTACAGTTAGGATCTTAAGACCAAGAAGCAGGGCCGATAGATTTTCCACTACCTATCAGGTAGGCCGCATTTTTGAGGATGGGATATGCCCTGGATATTACAAAGGCGTCATATGTTAAGATTGGGCTAATTGGGCAATGGAGATACCTTGTGCATGTTATTATGGTATGTTTTACGCCAAAGAAGGCAGGATTTGACACGATTGTGTCTAAACTGCAATCGGCGTTAATTGCCTTGGTGTACAACAAGCGATTTAGTTTCTCTGAGATGTTCTTTAGGGAGTTGGTGCACCAGATCACAGCTCCGGTCAGGGAAAGATTTTTGATGTACCCTCGTGTTTCTATGATGATCATTCGCCACTTTTTGCCCGATTTGCCACCACTTCCAGATCAAGGTGGCGTGGCCTTGATCGATAAGAGGATTTTTGCTGACTGCCAGACCCACAATGCGAGAAGGGCTGAGCAGGTCAGGCTCCAAGTAGCACCATTGTTGGGGGCGGTTATAGATCTGGATTTTGTTGCCTTGGAGGGTGATAATTGGACTGGTGAAGCTCAACAACAGCAGCAACCGCAACAGGAACAACAGCAGACACCGCAACAGCAACAACAATAGCAGAGGCAACGACACAGAGAACCGGCAATCAGAGCTCCGGTTGCTAGACCCTCCTCTCGCCAACAAACGAAATCTATAGCAGCTCGTCCATCAACGGAAGCTGTCGGCCCATCCAGTTCGGCCCCACAATATGATTAGAGGGCGCAAACTCTGGAAGAGATATGGGCGCAGGGGAAAGCCTCGGAGCAAAATATCGCTGAACAACTGGTACAGTATGTTTTAAGGCGTCCGACTGATTTTCAGGATATCTTTAGACAGATAGATGAATACCAGTCATCTGATGCTGATTTTATGGACACTGAGGTCTAGGAAGAAGAAGAAGGTGCAGCTGCTACGGAACAGACTCCGGCTGAAGGGCATGTTGAGAGGGCCTCAGAGTCTAGTTCTGAAGCTGAGGATCCAGATATCTCAATAAGTAGATATGGATCGAGATTAGTTGTAAACAGAAGGAGATCAACAAGACCGGCTCTAATTGATGAAGAGACCGAGGAATCCGAATATGAATAAGAAGAAGAAGTTCCACTCGTTCCAAGGCATAGGGTGAGGAGGCATAGATTTATGCAGGGAGCTCCATCCACTTCAGCTCCTCAACCTGTGTTACCGGCTGCTCCATCAACTTCAACCACCGCTCCATCAACATCCGCCTCAATTCCATCAACATTGACTACGTTCACAGATAATCAGCGGTTCACAGAGTTAAAAGGAAAAGTGGACTTCCAAACAGTCCAGATTTATCAACTTTCAACAGCTGTGAAAGAGCTGCAGCAGCATAATGCTAGACTTGATCAAGAAAATGCCGAATTAAGGAGAACCGTGGCCGATCAACAGTCTGAGTTGAGTACACTGAACACCCTCCTTGAGAAATTATTGAAAGATCTGCGAGCTAAGAGGGAGAGTAGCTGCAAGGAAGACGAGTTGAGAATGAAGAGAAGTGATGACGAAGGCAACGATCCAGATGTCCAAAGAGAAGGTGAGCTAGCAGATCTTTCCCAAAAGACTGCTAAGCAAGCACTCATTCAGGGGGAGCCTAGTCAGTCAAGTATGGGAGAAGGAGGTGAAGGTGAGGCTTCAAAGAATGCTGAGCATGAGATGATTGAAGCATTAATGGATCTGGATGATGAAGATGAATTTGGTTTTGATCAAGAAGATTTGGAAGAAGGAGAATTTATTCCAGAAGACGTGATGGATTGGAAGTCAGATGATGAGGTTGTGGAAGATGAGGATGACAATGTAGATGAAGTAGTTATCCCGAAGCAGCCTATCACCGAACAGTATGTAAATAATGATCAGAACGTGATAGACATGGATGAGCTTAACTTAGCATATATGGATGAATCAGATTCTGAAATAGCTGAAAAGGAACAAACAAGAGAAGAAATGATAAAGCTATGGTTCAGGAAGGAGGAGAAGAAGACAGACCTGGCAGTAAATAAAAGAATGAGACTGCCAAGTCCAGGAAATCTCTCAGGAGGGATCATAAGCTGAATCTTTGATAGGGAACTGCAGCTATTCGTTCTTAAAAGAAAAGACGGGCTTCAGTATTTGAGGAGAACCTTGAAGGTTTTTAATACACTGCCCAAATGCGAAGTTAAGGAACTGGCCTGGAAGGAGCTTACCAACTTAGGATACGACCCCTACGCTGAAGTTATAGCTAAGATCATCAGAAAGGAGGGGCGGTCTAGAAATTTTGAAAGAATAAAGTCGATGTCAGGCAAAAGAGTTGAAGATCAGTCGAGAATAGATCCCCACACTGGAAAGCCTTGGGCTAGGATGGTTTACAAGCCAGTCCGATGTCTGAAGAAAGTGCCGATGAAGTTAATGCCAAAGGATGTACTTAGCAACATGAAGTGGTGGTACGTAGACAATGAGACGGCTGAAGCAGTGATGGAGGATCTTGATGAAAAGACCATTTTGAAAGTATACGATCCACTGCATCTGATCAACTTATCCAAGAATGACCTGAGAAAGCTTCATGTCAGCCAATTTTCTTTTACGATGGCTAGAGATCAGAAGGCAGGAAGTTTCAGAAGGTGGTAAGGGTCTGCCTAGAGCAGGGATTATATGCTGGTAGTAGTCTTTATAGTTCTAGTACTTAGACAAAATATATGTAGTTAGAAGCTATCGTCAAGGGGGAGTCTGTTAGTGCAACCTGTATGATGATAGCAGTCTAAGTATAGATGATATTTTGTAATAGTCAATTTGTTCGTAATTGCATATTAATACATGTTTGTTATATGGTTGTTGTATGTTTGATATATGTTTGATATTGATTGTATATATGTTTGAAATTTATTGTAATTGATGTTTTACAACAAGTTCAAACATAAGTTCAAAGGTAAGTTCAAATATAAGTTCTAGAACAAGTTCAAAGACAAGTTCTAGAATAAGTTCAAAGGCTTAGATTCGAAGTTATGGTGGACAAGTTCGTGGGCTTGGGCCTTCTCGAACTTGTCCAGAGCAAGTTCGAATCAGAAGCCTATAATTAAGGTTCATTCAGTTTTGATTAATGACTTTTGCAGAATTAAGGCTAAGGGTGATTACGAACTTGCAGAGGCGTTTTGTGTGTTCTTGGAGAGAATCACGTGTCGGGACGTTCTAGTTTGTGTCTATCATCGTGTGTGTCTCCGTGTTTCGTGTGTGTGATCTATCCGTCAAACCGCTAACGAGGATTCCGCACTCGTTAGACGGCGTCGCGTCAAGATAAGATCCGTCGGTTGATGACCTTACATGCATAGCTACAATCCAGTCTGCATCCAGAAGAGCTTCTTTCACCGTCTTTGGCTCAATTTACTCAAAAAATTTGCGAAAAGACATTCGTTCATTATAGCTCTTCAGGTTCGTACTCAGGCAGAATGATCACCAATGATGTTTTCTGGTGGGTGATCCCTTGTCCATTTGAATGAGTGAGGGTAGGGTTGAAGCTGGTCTTGATTTGGATTCAAGTCCAGGTAGGGAATACGAGGGGTAATTTCTGAAGTTGATGGGATATCAACTAAGGTGGGGGTTTCTGTATTTTCAGAATTCAGGGGGGTTTCATAAGAATCTGGAGCTTGAATTGGTTGTACACTTTCAACAGGTATGTATACATCTGTTGTCAAAACCTCTCCAGTATCTTCAGAAATCGGTTGATGTGAAGGATCAGAGACTACGACCGGATCTTCACTAATCCTGTCAGGAACCAAAATTGGAACTTTAGATTTGGTCTTTTCAAAGTAGTCTTCATAAAATTTTCAAAAAGTTTATTTAGATCATTCATTTCTTCTTTTTGTTCCGGTGACTTCATTGAAGTCGACTGTTTATGTTCGGGTCCTTAACTGGCGTATTCAAGAGCATAACAATTCCTTCGTCGAATTTGACATTAACGCTCTCGTTGACAGTCTTCGTGCACTTATTGTAGACTCGGAAAACCACAGACTCTTTGGAGTATCCAATGAAGATGCCTTCAATCTGCTTTCTGATTAAACTTTCCCAAATTGTCTTTGTCATTGAGAATAAAACACCTGCATCCAAAGACATGAAAAAATTTCGCATTAGGCACTTGTTTATTTATCAGTTCGTATGGTGTCTTTCCGAATGTTTTGTTGATGATCGATCTGTTATGGGTAAAGAAAGCAGTTGCTACAGCTTCATCCCAAAGGAATAACGGTAATTTAAAGTAAGCAAGCATCGTCCTAGCAGATTCCACAAGCGTGCGATTTCATCGTTCAACAACGCCATTCTGTTGTGGGGTACGAGCTGCCGAATATTGATGAGTTATCCCAACAGAATTCAGAAATGTCTCGAGTGACATATTCTTGAATTCTGTACCATTATCAGATCTAATGGTTTGAATCGATAGTTGCAGCTTGACTTGTATTTTGCTAATGAAGTGAATAATTATCTATGTAGCTTCCGACTTGGATCTCAGGAAGAATACCCATGTGTACCTTGAATAGTCATCGACTATGACCAACACTATCTTTTCTTATTAATACTTTGTACTCGCATGGGTCCGCACAAGTCCATATGGAGTAACTCTAAAGCCCTAGTTGAAGAATATTCAACTTTTAACTTGTGAGAAGCTGTCACCATCTTCCCTTTTTCACATGCGGCACACAGCTGCTCCTTCTGAAATCGGAGAGTTGGTAGCCCTTTGACTAAACCATCTTTAGAAAGATTGGTTAATTCTTTGAAGTTCAATTGGGATAGACGGCTATGCCACAACCATGATACTTTAGATGTTGCCTTTGACAGTAAACAGCCATCTTTCTTCAGATTAATGTTGGCTAAATCTATGGAGTATAAGTTGGTTTTCCTATTCCCAGCAAGGATTTTTTTCCCTTCCCTAAATCTAATACTACATCGATTAGCCTTAAAATTGACTTCTAACCCTTTATCGCACAGTTGACTAATACTGAACAGATTATGACCAAGACCATCAACATAGAAAACCTTCTGAATAGTTGTTTTGTCATACTCCACACTCCCATAACCTTTGATCGTACAAAATTGATCGTTTCCAAATCTCACAGTTCCACAAAATTTGTGAGAGTTTCTCTCTGTCCGGTCATATGCTTGGAGCACCCGGAGTCAAGGTATCACACATGATTTGCCTATAAAACCAAGAAAGACGTGAGGTACCCACTTATAGTTGGGTACTTTGGAATTTGGTAAATCATGTGGTGAGTCTTTAGACTTTTCAACATATAAAGTCTTTAACTTAGGAACCCACTTTTTAATATTGTTTTTAGGTATCCATTTTTGTACAGTTCGTCGTGGAACTGATTTTGAAATTCGTTTCTTTGGAACCTTTTGTTGTTTACAGTAGGAACCTTATTCTTTGGAAACCATACAAACTTATCAGTTTTATATACAGATTTGGCATTCAACACATGACAATTAGCAAAATTCAAAGAAAGCAATTAAGCACGAGAGTATTTAGAACAGTATTTATAAGAAATTTTATTACAGACAGAATTATCTATGGATTTAATCCTATCTGAAACAAAATTTTCTTTCACTCTCCACTCTTGTCTAAAACTCTTGTTTTTCTTTGCTTGTTGCTTCTTTCTCCAAACTTTCTTCGATGAACTTTTCACAATATGATCTGACATAACAGAAAAATGAGAATTAGTTACTTTAGAATTACCCTTAGTCTGCAAAATCTTCTTACCTTGAAAAGCATGAGCTTTCTTTGCTGTTCAATCCTTTGATGAATAGGATTCACCTTTTTTAAATTCTGGAGACACAAATTTAACTTTTGTTTTCTCCTTTTCCTTATGCAAAACAGGTGAAGTTACTGAATTAACTTTTGAATCTGTAGGTATCCTTTTCAAAATACGTACAGGTTCTTTTGGTTTATCAGATTGTTTGTCATGTAGTGGTTTAATGAATTCATCAATCTTGACAAACATTTCCTCCAATGAGTTAAAATCAGAGTCCATGTACAGATCAAATTCGTTTTCAGAATTTATAGAATCAGGCTGAATTGAAGATTTCTGATCTGGTTGAGTTTTGCTATCTAGCTGATTTTTTAGTTTTATTTCCAAATCTTTAATTTCAACCTAAAGCTTTCCATTTTCAGACTCAAAAGTTTTAATTTTCAATTCAAGATCAGAATTGATCTTTTCAAGAATTGAGTTTGGAATATATGGCTTTTGAGTAGAAGTAGTATTTTCAGACAAATCTTTTTCAGAATAAGTCTGAATATACTCTTCTGAAATGTATGAATTTTGATAACTATCATTTAGTTTGTAATAATCCAAAGTGTTTTGCATTTTATCGGTCCTCAACCTTTTCAGATCTTCACCTGATTCTAGTTCATCTGAAGCTTTCATAAAAACCATTTGTAATCCTAAATTCATATATTTAACATCATAAATAGTTGGTGAACACGAAATAGCCTTGGTTAGATATTTAGGATTTGTCCAACCTATACCTGATTTTGAATTATAAAATTCGGTATCTTTTGGTTGATTCAAATATATTGTTTGATCTGTTTGACCTCTTTTAATGAAAAGATTTGATTTTCTCATATAACTTTGTTCTTTCATCAAATATGGAATGATATTTTACAGAATAACTTGATGATTCTAACTCGGCTAATTTCAGTTTAAGTCAGATATATTATTATTTAGTTTTTGAATTTCACCTTGAAGTTCATTGGATTTATCTTGCAAATCTGAAACTACTCTTAATGCTAATGCCTTATCCCTGGAAAATTCTAACACTAATGCATGTTCTTGACTCAATTATTTTCCAAGGAATGGACATTTTTCTTCTCGACTTTTAATAATTTTACAAATCTTTTTATCATGTAAGCCATATGAGTGAGTTTTCTGAGGCATCAGATTCTACCCGTCATCATTCTGATCTTAACTGCAACCTGCTTCTCCTATGGCCATCAACGCCAGATCCTCTCTCAGTTCTGTTTTAGAATCAGACTCCTTTGGTTCTTCAGTTTCATCATCAGTAAGGCCTACCCAAATCTCATCCTCAGCCACCATTGTAGACTCACTCAATTCAGATTCATTAAATACTTCTGACTTTAGGCAGAAATGACCGTCTTCATCCAGAATGTCTTCATCTTCAGACAGTTTCAGCCAGTGGTCGTCTTTAGCCATTAATGCCTTACCAGCCTCCTTTTCCTTTACAGCAGTGCCTTCTGTTAGTGCACCCTGTGTGACGATAGCAATCTAAGTATAGATAGTCTTTTGTAATAGATCAGGGTTTGCAAATAAAATAATATATATTTGATCTTGTTTGTGTTTGATGTTTACTTAAGTTCAAAGATAAGTTCAAACATAAGTCCAAAGATAAGTTCAAACATAAGTTCAAGAACAAGTTCAAAGATAAGTTCTAGAATAAGTTCAAGGCTAGGGTTTGAACTTAGTGAAGCTAAGTTCGAATTAGTAGTGGACAAGTTCGTGGGCTTGGGCCTAAACGAACTTGTCTAAGCTAAGTTTGCACTTAACCTCTATAATAAAGAGTTAATCCGTTTGATTAAATGACTTTTGCAGAAATTAAAGTTCAGAGCTCGAATATTGCACGTATGAACTTGTGATATTTCAGAGAGTCATTTCGGAGAAATACACGTATCGGGCCGTTCGTTGTATCGACTATCATTGTGTTCGTCTCCGGTCTTCCGTGTGTGTGATCGATCCGTTAAACCCCTAACGAGGATTTCGCACTTATTGGAAGGTGTCGCGTCAAGATCAGATCCGTAGGTAGGTGATCTTACAAGTGGTATCAGAGCCATAAAGAGTGTTCATCGACCCCAGCATGCAAAAAGACAGTGAGCTAGCAGATCTTCCACGTGAGACTGCTCAGCAAATTGAGATTCAGGGGGAGCCTGGAACGTCTAGATCAGGAGGAGGTCAGGATAAAGGCAAGGCGCTCGAAGCATCAGAGTTAGTTGATCAAAAAATGATTGGAGCGTTGGCCGATATTGGTGATGATAATGAGATGAACTTTGATTTTTAGAATGATCTGGAAGAGCTTGAAGAGGGAGAGTTCGTCCCGGAAAATGTTCCCGATTGGAGCCCAAACGATGAAATTCTAGTTGATGAAGAAGACGAAGCTAATGAAATCGTCATTCAAGGACAACCAGTCACGGAACACTATGTAAATTCAGACCAGACACCGATAGATCTAGACAGTCTGAGGTCAACAATCAATGATAAATCGGATGATGATATATCTCAAGAAATAGATAAGAAGCTATCTAATGAAGAGAAGAGATAGCTTTGGTTCAAGAGAGAAGAGAAGAAGTCTGAGTTAGCGGTGAAAGAGAAAATGAGATTACCAAGTCCAGGGAAAGTATTTGGAGGCATTCTTAGTTGGTTTTTCGACAGAGAATTGCAACTCTTTGTACTGAAAAGAAGAGATGGGCTCCAGTATTTGAGGAGAAAACTCGAAGTCTTCAACACATTGCCTAAATGTGAAGTAAAGGAGCTGGCATGGAAGAATCTGATCAACCTAGGAGACGACCAGTATGCAGAAGTGATTGCTAGAATCATCAGAAAAGAATGTCGGTCTAGAAGGTTTGATTGAATTCAGCCATGGGAAAGAAAGAGAGTTATGGATGAGTCAAGGATAGATCCATGGACCAGAAAGCCTTGGATGAAGATGTTTTACAAGTCGGTTCGATGCATAAAGAAGGTACCATTGAAGCCAATGCCACAAGATGTTCTAACAAATATGAAGTGGTGGTTCGTTGATAATGAAACAGCTGAGGCAGTTATGGAAGATCAAGACGAAAGAGTTATTTTGAAAGTGTATGACCCTCTGCACCTAGTAAACCTGTCTCAGGGCGACTTGCGAAAACTTCATGCACAACCAATCTATTTTCACGAAGGTTGGAGATCAGAAGGCAAGAAGTACCCGATAGTTGTAAAGGTTTGTGTAGAACAGGGTTTGTATTCTCGTAGCATTTTAAATAAGTCTAGTTCTATAGATTAATGGAATATCTAATTAGAAGCTATCGTCAAGTGGGAGTCAGTTAGTGCACCATGTGTGACGATAGCAGTCTAAGTATAGATAGTCTTTTGTAATAGATCAGGCTTTGCAAATACAAGTTATATATGTTTGATCTTGTTTGTGTTTGATGTTTACTTAAATTCAAAGATAAGTTCATACATAAGTTCAAACATAAGTTCAAGAACAAGTTCAAAGATAAGTTCTAGAATAAGTTCAAGGCTAGGCTTTGAACTTAGTGAAGCTAAGTTCGAATTAGTAGTGGACAAGTTCGTGGGCTTGGCCTAAACGAACTTCTCTAAGCTAAGTTCGAACTTAACCTCTATAATTAGGAGTTAATCCCTTTGATTAAATGACTTTTGCAGAAATTAGCGTTCAGAGCTCGTATGGTGCACATACGAACTTGTGAGATTTTAGAGAGTCATTTCGGAGAAATACACCTGTCGGGCCGTTCTTCGTATTGGCTATCATTGTGTTCGTCTCCGGCTTTCCGTGTGTGTGATCGATTCGTTAAACCCCTAACGAGGATTCCGCACTCGTTGGAAGGTGTCGCGTCAAGATTAGATCCGTAGGTGGGTGACCTTACAAGTGGTATCAGAGACATAAGGAGTGTTTAACGTGTTCTTCGTGTTCATACGAATATTCTTGTTTTCTTGACGTTTTTACCGGAAAAATCACGTTTTTCTAAGTTTTTCTGAGTTTTACAAGCAAGGTAGCGGGGAAAAATTCACATTAGTTCAATTTTTCAGTCGAAGTTTGAAAAGGTTATGAAGTCGAAGTTTGAGATGAGTGCTATGGGAGAGCTGAACTTCTTTCTTGGTTTGCAAGTTGAACAAAGGAAAGAAGAAATGTTCATTCATCAGAAGAAGTATGTCTACGACATTTTGGAGCGCTTCGGGATGGAAGGAACAAAGCTGACCGCACACTTTAGTACTTCGATTCAAGTAAATCACAATCTCGGACCGGGTACAGATATTGATACTGATGTGGATATGACTTTATATCGGGCCATGATCGGATCACTTATGTATTTGACTGCTTCTAGATCTGACATTACGCTTGCTGTGTGTATTTGTGCTAGGTTTCAAGCAAATCCAAAGGAGATGCATATGAAAGCCATGAAGCAAATTATGAGATATCTGAAGTCGAAACCGAAGCTAGGACTTTGGTATCATGTTGATGGAGATCTGGAATTGGAGGCGTACACGGACTCTGACATGGTGGATGTAGCTTGAACCGGAAATCAACAACTTGAGGTTGTCAGTTCCTTGGAGGGAGGCTCGTATCCTAGCAATGCAAGAAACAAACTTCGGTAGCTGTATTAACGTGCGAGGCCGAGTATGTCGCTGCTGGTAGTTTCTGTTCATAGGTTTTGTGGATCCAACAACAATTGCGGGATTACGGTTTGAGTTATACTCATACTCCCATTAGGATAGACATTCAATCAACAATTGCTATAACAAATAATCCAGTTAAACATAGTAAGACAAAGTACATACACATAAGACATCATTTTATACGTGATTATGCTTAAAAGAATTTGATAAAACTGGTAAAAGTCGCAACGGAAGACAATAATGCAGACTTATTCACAAAAGCATTTGATAAGTCACGCTTTGAATTGTTAGTTCAACTAAATGACATGCGTAATCCAGAGTACCTTGACGTTAGTAGATTTTCTTTTTATAGTAAGTTATTAGTTTAGTTTATCATCTTATTTTTTATAAATGAAAAACAAAAGAAAAAAGAGAGAAAATCATGAAAATCTCAAAAAAGAGAATATCAAAAATTGAGTTAAGTCTTAGAATCATAGGTTCAAAGTGACGAAAATTAGCACCGTCAAAACAAACTCTAAGTGTTGAGCTTTCACACATAGTGCACCATAAAATCTAAGTGGCATATATATTCTTGTTTGATGCGTTAGTAGGCATAATACATGACGGAAATCCTAAAAGCTAATAAAATAATCAAGAAAATGTCATATGTGTAACTAACTTAGATGTATGACCAAAAGGTCTTAATTTTTATGTTAGAGACATACAGACAATGATTATAAATGAGGTATGCAAATTTATCTGGGAGATGTATAGCAACATCAAAGTACATCTTAAACAAAGAAAGAAAAGGTTTTGAAAAATAAAAGAAGTCAAAACAAGTCACTTTGTTGTACGTAAGTACAAACCTGTCACTGCTGTTTTGACTTAAGCTAGCAAGATAAGTCGCTTTGTTGTACGTGAGTACAGACCTGTCACCGCTATCTTGCTACAAAAGAGGAACTCTAAAACAAACTAAGACACTCTGTTGTATGTAAATACAGAACTGTGTTCGACGTTTGCCTTTTAAAAAAAATTTGCAATACCAAAAAGTTATAATCATTGTGTGTCTGCCTTTATCATAGAAGTATATCTAAGTATGGGACACGTAAGGTAGTTTCTTGATAAATAAAAAGGCCAAAGGAATTTCCAAAGTGTTGGATGTTTAAAGGGAAAAACATACCAACAATCGACTTGGAATGTATATCACGACTTGAAAGTACTTATGACACCGCTATCTGATTGAACCTTCTTTGACTATCTTGCAAAAAATATTTTTTTTATTATAAAATTTATCTTTAAAGTATTTTTGAGTTAATATAATTCAATTTAATTTTATTTTTAATTTATCTTATTTTATTTTATTTTATTTTATTTTAATAAATAGGAAAAGGTCAAAGTTACTAGGATGCATTTTTAGTTGGAGAAACAAAATTGCATGAAAATCTGTTGCTTGGTGTGAATGTCTTGCAAAGTTGAATAAGTTCCGTTAAGTGAAAAAGTTGGATTTTATTCAAGAATTTTCAAAATTTTCAATCAAGTTCGAACATCAAACGAGTTCGAAGTTACATTCGAACTTGTTGCAAGTTCGAACTTGAACTATGTTCGAAGGTGGTTGGATATAAATAGGTCAACAGTGCTTCATTTAATACACTTACCTTCGAACTTAGCTTCTCGAACTTGTCCAGCGATCTCGAACATATTCACGAACTTATCGGAATTCGATTTTGTCTCCTGTTTCTCGAAGTTTGCTACTATTGCTCGAACCTATCTACACACTTAGGTGTATTGAACCAACAATAACTAAGTAAGTGTAAGATTAGGACTTTGTAGTGGCTAAAATCGATTTATTTTTAGTTTTTGTAACTTTTAGAACTAGGTGCCTTAAAACAGAAGTTTTAAAATCAACAACTTAAAATTAATGTTGCATAAACCTAATTAGAACCCATTGAGACTAGATTCTACAGTTAATTAAGTCTAAATTGGTTAAAATCATGGTTTTCAAGTTGAAAGTGTCCGAATTCGAAGTTGTTCATCATCATTCGAACTTTTTCTCAGGTTCGAACTTGTCAAAAATATCAATAAGTTCGAAGTCAGACATTTTCAAATAAGTTTCTCGAACTTAAGTAAGTTCGAAGATCAAAAGACTGTTCGAACTTAATTAAGTTCGAATTTGTTACAGTCTCGAATTTAAGTAAGTTCGAAGATGTTAAATTCGAACTTAATAAAGTTTGAATTTATACAAGTTCGAATAACTCAAATTTTTAAAAATTAATTTATAATATTTTAATTGTAATTTGTGTGCAGATATGGGAGACCGTGCTTTCTTTAATAAACATAATATGGTGATGGTTGTCGACCTCCAGCTACCAGAGGCTCAGTCGTATCGGCAAATGATAGAGTTCTTATCACATTCCCGAGTGGCGTATGCTCTAACTCACAATCATCCAATCATGCTTCAGTACGTTCGGCAATTTTGGCAGCATTTGCAAGTTGACTGCACCGTGACACCTACAGTTTTGCGTACAAGAGTAGGTGGTCGTCCGATAGATTTTTCTGCTGATCATCTACGTCAAATTTTGCAACTCGGGAAAGTTGATCAAGAAACTAGCCCTATTGACTTCCCTATGCCCATAAGGCAAGTTGCCTTCCTCCGAATGGGCTATGCACAAGATATAACCAAAGCTTCCTACATGAAGAGCGACCTCATTGGACAGTGGAGATATCTGGTCCTTGTGATCATGGTGTGTTTTGCACCTAAGAAGGCGGGTTTCGACACAATGGTGTCCAAGTTGCAATCAACAATGATCTCACTTGTCTACAACAAAGCGTTCAGCTTCTCAGAAATGTTCTTCGGGGAGTTTGTCCATCAAATTACTGCTCCCACCCGAGAAATATTTCTCTTGTATCCCCGCTTCATCATGATGATTATCCGCCACTTCCTGCCATACTTACCGACGCTGCCAGAGCAAACTGGCATAGCAATCATTGATAAGAGAATTTTTGCCAACTGCCAGTCGCACAATGCGCGAAGTGCTAAGCAAGTAAGGCCACAGGTGGCTCCTCTCTTTGGTGCCGTTATAGATCCAGATTTCGTTGCTCCCGAAGGGGATGACTGGATAGGTTATGCACCTCAACAATAACCAGAGCCGCAGCAACCTCAACCACAACAAGCATCGGTTCGCCGAGCTCCGGTTGCTAGGTCAACTCCACAGCCATGATCAAGTACAGCGGCAGCTGAGGCTTCCACATCTGGCCCTCAGGTTGACCCAAGGATGCAAACGTTGGAATAGATATTTGAGCAAGGAGCAGCTGCACAAGAAAATGTTGTAGAGCAGCTAGTTTAGGATATTTTGGAGCCGCCTACTGATCTAGATGACATATTTAGGCAGATTGATGAATATCAGCCTCCAGCTCTTGCAACTATAAGGACAGAAAGTCGTGAAGAAGCGACTGCAAGGACAGAGAGTATGAATGAAGTGACAGAAGGTCTGGTAGAGACCGCTTCTGAATCAGAATCAGAATCCAGCTCAGACGAGGAGGAAGCTGAAGATGATATTCCAGCAGTCTCCTTTGAAAGATACGGATCAAGAGTTGTTGTGAGCAGGCGAAAGATGACACACCCTGCTCTCCGATATGACGATGAAGGTGAAACGGATTTTATCACAGACGAGGAAGCAGCGATTGCTACTCATCAGAGATTAATGCGACAACGCACAGGTCAGGGAGCTCCATCTACCTCAACTGCCATTCCATCTGCCGCATCCTCCGATCCATCCACATCCACTACGATTCCATCCACTTCCACTCCATTCACTAAAAACCAGCGGTTCACGGAGTTTAAAAGCAAGGTAGACTTCCAAACAGTCCAAATATTTCAGCTGTCTCAAGCTGTAAACGAACTACAACAACATAACTCAAGCACTACAAAAAAAAAAATGGTCTTTAGCGACACATTCAGCGACATTTTCAGCGACGTATTTTATGTCAGTGACATCATTAGAGACGTCAAAAGAGATGTCGCTATAAATGCGTCGCAGATTTTAGTGACATCAAGAGACACGTCGCTAAAGTTTTTGACACCATTAGTGACTTCTGGTAAAAGTGTCGCTATCTAGAGTTATGTCACTATTAGTGCCATTGTTTGTGTCGTTGTTCTTGAATTATGTCACTAGTTGTGTTGTAATATGTGTCACTACTATCCAATGTTGTTACTAGTTGAATCATGATTTGTGTCACTATTTTTGAATGACGTCGCTACTTGAGTTATTATTTATGTCACTATTTTTCAATGATGTCGCTACTTAAGTAGCTACATGTGTCACTAGTAATGAAGGTTGTTGCTAATGACATTACTGTTTGTCACTGTTTTTGAATGACGTTGCTAGTTGCGTTGCTATCTTTGTCGTTATTATTGAATGTTGTCGCTAGTTGCATTACTATTTATGTTGCTATTATTGATTGATGTCGCTAATTTTGTTGGTGTATGTCATTATGTGTGTCGCTATTATTAAATGATGTCGCCAATTGTGTTATTGTTTGCATCGCTATTCTTGATTAATGTTGCAATATGTGTCGCTATTTTTGAATGATGTCACTGCTCATGTTACTATATTTGTCGCTATACTTGGTTTATGTCACTATTTGTGTCGCTATTTGAGTCACTGTCTTTGAATGATGTTGCTATTATTATTGTTGTTGCAGCTATTTTCTATGAAATTATCATAAATGTATTATTAACAATTATATTTTATCAAAAACATAAATTGAGGTTAATCTATTGTTTATTTATTCTATCAAACTATATTATTAACAATTATTTTTTCATTAAAAAGTAGGATATTTGTAATCGAAACAACAAAACTGTTTTATATCAGCTAAACTATCTATGCTCTTTTTGACCGATACTAAAGAACGTCTAGAAGTCTTTCGGTGACCATTTGCATCTCTTTAGTCACCGTGCGTCGTAGCTTTTCCTCCAACTCATCAATCATCTGTGTTTCTTACAACTATGTAGCTTTGATCATTTCTTGTTCTTGTTGTTACTGATGCACCGTCTCTCGTATACTGTCTCCTTCCGTATTGGTTCTGCGATTTAATAATCTTATATATACAGGGTTAGAAAAAGTAATACAACATAAAATTAATTAAGAAATCAAGTATACAAATTTTAAAAACTCATTCACAATTTCACAACTATAATTAATAATCACAAATTCACAACTATAACTCAAGTTAATACTTATAAATCAAGTTAAATACTTACAGATATGATAACTTTTTAAAATTTGTCCATTGAACCCTACAATTGTTTTAAGAGTTTAAGACTTTATAAAACACTTGGACACACTTTGTAAATTGGTTTGATTCGGAAACCATAAAAATTGAATACCGGATTTAGGCATTTCACCAATTTTCAGTATCAAATACTCCTAGCCCAGAAAATTAAAAATAGACAATTTGGGTATGGGTTCTTAACATTTTTCTTTGCTTCACAGTTCACATTAAAACCCAATATACCATATCAGAGTTATAGGCCGTAAGAATGAGTGAGAGACCAAATCAATTATTCAACTAAATAAAAGTAGAGAACCAAATAAAATATTCAACTAAGTATAGATAGAGTCATTGAGATGAGAGGAGATCGAGACACGCGTACCAATGAGAAGGAACTTGAGGAGAAGGAACATTTGAACTACAATCCAGCAACCTAAAAGCTTCATAGATGTAATTCATTGATCAAAACCAAGAAAATTCCAACAAAATCCTACAAAATCACATTGATATCCTCGTTGGAAACACCATACTCCAAGTTAGATAAAGGGCAAACTGCACAAAATAGCAACCTACTGTACATAAAGTTTTTATTATAGCAACCTATCAAAGATTTCGTCCAAAATAGCATCCTACAATCTGAATTTTTTTTATTAAAGCATTGAACTCTAAAATATCATTCCATAATAGCAACCGTTGATGACTGGGTGTGGTTGGGTGCTGATTAGGCATCCACGTAAGCTGCCATGTCAGCACCGGGTTTGCGCAAAATAGCATCGTACTCATAAAATAGTAACGTACTGCGTAAAATAACAACGTACTCCTAAAATAGCAATATATCACAAAATAACAATGTATTAATTATATATATTTTTTTAATCCTAAATATTATTATTATTGTTATTATTATTATTAAAACCGAAAATGTTTGTCATTTTTTTTGATAGGAAAAATTAAAATTTTGATTGGTTCATCGTTTTTCTACGTTCGAAATAATTATAAAACGAAATTTCTGTTGTTTGTAACATTCGAAAAAAAATTGAAAAATAAAATAATGCATCATTATCTTCGTTTGGAAAAACTGAAACTATAAATGGTTCTTTTTTTTCGTTTGAACAAATAAAAAATCATGATGGTTCGTCGGGTTTTCCCATTTAAAATTCTAATGGATAGTTGTTTTTTCCGTTTCAAAAAAGTAAAAATTGCGAATGACAAAATATTTCAGTTTTCTATATATTCGAATGGAAAAAAGAAAATAAATTCGTTTTATACTTCGAACGGAAAAAATGACGAACACGTTGAAATTTTAATTTTTTACCGATTGAAAAAAAAATTAACATTTTTCGGTTAATTAAATTATTAGGTTTAAAATTATAAAAATATTTAGGAATAAAAATATTTTCGGTTTTTGATTGAAAATATATAAAAATAATACATGCTATTTTGTGATATGTTCTTATTTTATAAGTACGTTGTTATTTTACGCAATACTTTACTATTTTATGCGTACGTTGCTATTTTGCGCAAATCCGGTGCTGACATGGCAACTTACGTGGATGCCTAGTCAGCACACAACCGCACCCAGTCATCAATGGTTGGTATTATGATATGATTTTTTAGAGTTCAATGCTTTAATAAAAAAAGTTCAGATGGTAGGATGCTATTTTGGACGAAATCTTTGGTAGGTTGCCGTAATTAAAACTTTATGTATAGTAGATTGCTATTTTGTGCAGTTTTCCCATAGACAAACCACATAAGAGCGGAGGGAGTACCGAAGCCGGAGGGTGTGCGGCCTTGCCACCTCGGATGCAAGCCGGCGGCTACACCAGCCCCCGATTGCGGCCCCGCGAAATCTCTTCCCCGCGCGGCCTCTCTTCCCCGCTCAACCCCGCGTCTCTTTTTCTTTTTTTTTTTGTTTGCTGCTTTGCACCACACACACAGAGAGTATATATTTCCGAAGTGAGAGAGGTCCGACCGCCAGGAGAGCACTCCGACCACCGCCGGATGGTGAAGTGAGAGAGAGGGAGGCGGCTGGAGATGGGGAGATGGGGGGAGTAGTTTTTTTAGAGTTTATTTTAGGTTTAGGGTTTTTAGTAAATAAATCTAGGGGCTTGGGTTTTTTTAGTGGGTTGGGCTTTTTACTAATAAATTTGTTTTTTTTTAATCAGATTTTTTTTTGTTACTTTAAATCATATATTAAATTTTTATCTATTGTTACATTTTAATTATTTTTATAGTTGTGTAATATTCTAATTATTTTTTATTATGTGATAGTTTTTAAATATTTATGAAATTAATTATTTTAGATTTAATAATTGTTTTCTTAATTAAAATGTTAAAAAAATTAAGAAAGATGGAAAGGTTAAGAAAGGTGGGTATTTCCTAGTTAGAAAGGTGGGGAAAGGTGGAGAGAGAAAAGCTGATGTGGCGCTGACGTGTACAGAAAGATGGATTTCGGGAAGCTACCCACTCCCTTCACTCTAATAGCTTTCTAATGGAAACCATTATATATCATGACGAAGAAAAGATAACATCTAAAAGCCATTGTAGTCGTTTCATAATAACTCCTTAAATTCGTATAATGTGTTATCAGAGTTTCAGTGAAAAAAATTCTTTAGTTGATATGCAATTAACCCTTGGCCGGGCTTTTTTACGAGACCCTAGAAAATTAAGCAATAGTTAATTAAGTAATACTATCATTACCTTACATCCATGAAGCTTTTGTAAATGGCTAAACATAACCGATTCACATCTGGGTGCCCTTCATCAAGCTGAAACTCCTGTGCAATTATCTATCTTTCCCAAAATGCTAAAAAAAAGAACTTGTTAGATCACTTAAAGTAAAAGAGAAGCCATAAAGACTCACATGTTTGCATAAACAAGCATAATTCAGAAATCAAGAATTTGTAATGGACTCTAACTTACATAATCTGGATTATGTATATTACATAAACCTTGAACCTTTATCAGTGGATTCATCCACTCTACTAGACCGGTATGGATTAGAGAACACAATGTAGATGCATGGAAAATATAATAGTTAATTATAATCGATGTAATTCATGAGTGTGTCATTACCAACAGTTATCATGTTGCAAATCATATTCTAGAAAAAATAAATAATATCTAAATCATATTTTTCTAAATTTACATCTACTATAATAAGATCTAAAATTAATTCAAACCAAATATTCATATTTTAATAATTGATAACTACAATATAATATAATAGAAGATGATACAAAAAACTTATTATTATTCATATATATTTAGAAGTTTAGAAAAATTATAGTTTATGTCAAATAATAATAATTATATCATTCTTTATTTTTTTTTGTAATAAAATTAATGATTTTATCTTTTAATTCTTAGCTTGTATGAATTTAATATAAACAACCATATATTAAAATATCCATGTAATACGCAGAAAATAAACTAGTTAATCAATATTAGAAACATCAAATACCAAATCATAGAATACAAATATAAAGTATTACAACTTTAACACCAAGTTTCAAGTATCTAAATTCTAAAAAAAGGTTATGTTATTCAAACATCAACATCTCAAGTTTTAAACATTCAAATTTCAAAATATAAATTTAAAGTGTTCAACTTCATATATAAAACATACAGTTTTAAACGAATTACTAATGGATAGTTTATAAAATAACGCATATAGATGCACAATTTCTATTGAAAAAAAAAACTACAAGTCTCATTGCAAAGATTCAATAATAATAACCAGAACTTACAATAGCAACAATTTTTTTTATAAACATCAACGAGCTATCTAAGTTCCAAGAACTTGTACTTCAGTTACCTAGATACTATGAGAATTTCAAGATTCTGCTTTTTCTAGTGACAGAAGCAATGGATCATATCATCTTTTAAATCTTTAGTTACTTTACAGTTTCTAGAAGTTTTGGGTGATCATGCAAGTACTTGAGAATCCATGTCAATGCACTGGCTGTGGTATCTTGAGATTTTAAGAAAACAGTTATTGTTTTTGGATGTTTCGAAGGGTAAAAACGACAGAGGCGAATTGAATAATGAATATGATAAACTCAGCTTACCAAGAAAGAGTTGTAATTAACCTTTGTCTACTATGCTGTAATTTTTCTTTAGTAACTCTTATCGTGTGGCCTCCAAGTGTCCAAATATAACGAGTATCTCAACCTCGAACGATAGCTGAAAACACGACACAAGTGTTGAGAGATTCCATTTTTTTTTTTGACAAGTGCAGATAGCTTTAGACAAAAACTTTGCTGGGAATTGTAGTTTAAACATGAGTCCAGGGCGGAGACCGTCATTACTTCACTAGTCCAGCCTATCCAAGGCAACCATGAGTTAAGTCCTTCACTAAGTTAATAGCCTTCCCACCACAGCTTTAAACAACCACCATATATCTCCTCTTCACTCTTTGAAGAGCTACTGTCTAACAAGAAATCGAACAATTAATTTTTCATCTGTTAATAAATATATGTAGAAAAAAACAGCCAACACTAACTTGCAATATTACTTACCAATATTTGAAAATCATTTTGCAAATATAAAAATTAAGCATAAAAGACCATTGTATATATAGCCGAAGCCAAAGAAAAATGACCTCTATCTCTCTAGACGTACACAACTTCGCTCTAACCGTTTATGCTCGTTTATTGACGAATTGGAAAGCGTTCATTAGGTGACAAGCTACAAAAATTGAAGGGTTATACAAGGTAATTTTATGTTTAAACACGTCAATTTTAAGTGTGTGTGACCTGCGGCTGTCAACAAATTCAAGCAAGAACCGCCAATTTAACTCATTAAATTGATCAAGAAGAATTGCATAAAACCTCATTGAAATTATTTGTGTGCTTATGTGTGATGTTTTAATTGAATTTGGAGCATGGAAGGGAATGAATTGGTGTGACCAAACGACTCAAAGACTTGTGGATCGTTGGTGAAAGATGGTCCGAGACATGGGGATAGATAGATAATTGTTGCTGCTGTGGTGTTGGGAATTGACTCCGAGACTAATGGTGCCTCTACTATGTGTGTGTGTATTATACTTGGTTTCCTTACGCCAATAATCCTTTCCTTTCTCCACTCTACTGACTGCAGACTTGTGCTACTGGGGAGGGATCAACTCCGAGACTAATTAAGTCTTGGAGTGGGAGGCATGTTGCTAGACAGCAGCTAAAGCAAACAACTCATAGACTTTTTCTTCCCTGATACACTACGAGAATCAATACTATGGCTCTTAGACTCATAGACTTCAATATATTCCAAGTAAATCTAGTCATTCATATACAAATCAACACAATCGCACACTAACAACAAAAAATATGATAAAACAGAGACACAACTAATTTCATACATTAGGATCAAACAAGTGCAACGATATATGTAAAACCCTCTACATATGACCAAAAAAAACAATTTGCAAGAAGGAAACCAATTGATATCTTAGCTTCAGGCCTATCCATATTAATTTCAATAATTACTGTCAGTAACAAGCTTTTTAATTCATGTCCAGAGTTTCATATAAACAGCTTCAGAATCATCTTTTCAGTTTTCATATAAAGGCTTAAATCATGATTGCATTCATCAAACTTAAAATATAAGATTGTTAATCCAAAATAAACACCAAATGTAGCTGATAGATTGAGACCATCAGCAGAGAACCAGCATCGTGAGAGAAGGAGAGCGGAAACAACGCAGAGGAGTAGAAATCGCTAATTTTAGGGCTCGATTAGTAAATATGTGTGTAGCAACGAGCAGAGGGCGCACGGATGTGTAGCTGGAGTAGGAGTAAGAGCCGGAGCTGGAGCCGGAGTCGCAACCGCAACAAGAGGCGGTGGCGGAGTGAAGACAAAGGTGAGGGCGATTGAGAGCAGAGAGAGAAACCGATGGCCTGAAATATGAGGACTTTTGAATCCCTAATAAACCAATTGTGTATTTATCTTTTCTTTAAAACAAAAATGTATATTAACAAACCTGGTCTTTTATTATCAAAATATATAAAATATTTATAATATTTGAACAAAAATATATATTTTTTCATTTCAACCCAACTAACACAGCTATAATATTTGAACAATTATTGTGAGTTACATGCTTAATAATTAATAATACTAAGTTTTTTTTTATTTCTACCATTCGGATATTATTTATAAAAAAAGTTTATTGATTCTTTAATTTGTGTTTACACATAATTATTTTTATCTTTAATTTTCAAAATACCGATTGTATGATAATTAGGATTAATATACAACATTTCATTAAACATATTGAGTGACAGTTTTGGTGACGTGCATGTGTATGTCACAAAATCAGCGACACACACAGTGTCTTTTATATAAATGTCACAAAATCAGCGGCACACGTAGTGACATGTGTATATAGGTCACAACTTTAGAGACACACGTTGTGTCTTGAATATAAAGGTCATAGAATCAGCGACACACTTAGTGACATGTGTATGTATGTTGCAAATTCAACGACACATATAGTGTCCTATATATGAATGTCACAAAATCAGTGATGTGTATAACTACTTGTGAGTTTATGTCAAAAATCAACGACACTTGTAGTGACTTGTGCATGGATGTTACTAAAAGTTGCGACGTACGTAACGACGTTGATGACATCTTCATCCCAAAACATGTCTCTAATGTTGACACTAATTTGTGACATTTAAATACATATCACTAAAGATGTCGCTGAATGAGGTTTTTTTGTAGTGAAGGCTGGAGCAGGAGAATTCTCAGCTGCAAACTAAAGTGGCTGCTCAACAAGAAGCACTGGCAGCTCAGCATGCAAAAAGGCAGTGAGCTAGCAGATCTTCCACGTGAGAATGCTCCGCAAGCTGAGATTCAGGGGGAGCCTGGAACGTCTGCATCAGGAGGAGGTCAGGATAAAGGCAAGGCTCCCGAAGCATTAGAGTTAGTTGATCAAGAAAGGATTGGAGCCTTGGCCGATATTGATGATGATAGTGAGATGAACTTTGATTTTGAGGAGATCTGGAAGAGCTTGAAGAGGGAGAGTTCGTCCCGGAAAATGTTCCCGATTGGAGCCCAAACAATGAAATTCTAGTTGATGAAGAAGACGAAGCTGATGAAATCGTCATTCAAGGACAACCAGTCACGTAACACTATGTAAATTCACACCAGATTTCAATAGATCTAGATTGTCTGAGGTCAACAATCTATGATAAATCGGTTGATGATGCATCTCAAGAAACAGATAAGGAGCTATCTAATGAAGGGAAGAGACAGCTTTGGTTCAAGAAAGAAGAGAAGAAGTCTGAGTTAGCGGTGAAGGAGAAAATGAGATTGCCAAGTCCAGGGAAACTATCTGGAGGCATTCTTAGTTGGTTTTTCGATAGAGAATGCAACTCTTTGTACTGATAAGAAGAGATGGGCTCCAATATTTGAGGAGAAAACTCAAAGTCTTCAACTCATTGCCTAAATGTGAAGTAAAGGAGCTGGCATGGAAGAATCCGATCAACCTAGGAGACGACCAGTATGCAGAAATGATTGCTAGAATCATTAGAAAAGAAGGTCGGTTTGGAAGGTTTGATCGAATTAAGCCAAGGGAAGAAAAGAGAGTTATGGATGAGTGAAGGATAGATCCATCGACCGGAAAGCCTTGGATGAAGATGTTTTACAAGTCGGTTCGATGCCTAAAGAAGGTTCCATTGAAGCCAATGCCACAAGATGTTCTGACAAATATGAAGTGGTGGTTCGTTGATAATGAAACAGCTAAGGCAGTTATGGAAGATCAAGACGAAATAGTTATTTTGAAAGTGTATGACCCTCTGCACCTTGTAAACCTGTCTCAGGGCGACTTGTTGAAACTTCATGCACAACCAATCTATTTTCACGAAGGTTGGAGAACAGAAGGCAAGAAGTACCCGAAGGTTGTAAAGGTTTATGAAGAACAAGGTTTGTATGCTGGTAGCATTTTAAATAAGCCTAGTTCTATAGATTAATTGAATATCTAATTAGAAGTTATCGTTAAGGGGAAGTCTGTTAGTGCACCCTGTGTGACGATAGCAGTCTAAGTATAGTCTTTTGTAATAGATCAGGCTTTGCAAATACAAGTTGTATATGCTTGTTCTTGTTTGTGTTTGATGTTTACTTAAGTTCAAACATAAGTTCAAGATAAAGTTCAAGAACAACTTCAAAGATTAGTTCTAGAATAAGTTCAAGGCTAGGGTTTGAACTTAGTGAAGCTAAGTTCGAATTAGTAGTGGACAAGTTCATGGGCTTGGGCCTAAACGAACTTGTCTAAGCTAAGTTCGAACTTAACCTCAATAATTAAGAGTTAATGCATTTGATTAAAAGACTTTTGCAGAAATTAGCGTTCAGAGCTCGTATAGTGCACGTACGAACTTGTGAGATTTCAGAGAATCGTTTCGGAGAAATACACGTGTCGGGCCGTTCGTCGTATCGGCTATCATTGTGTTCGTATCCAGGTTTCCGTGTGTGTGATTGATCCGTTAAACCCCTAACGAGGATTTCGCACTCGTTGGAAGGTGTCGCGTCAAGATCAGATCCGTAGGTAGGTGACCTTACACCTTCCTAGCGTAATAATCATAATTCTTAACAATTGGCAATCTGCATTCTCTGGAAAAATGGCCTGGCTAGCCACAGTTATAGCATTTCTGGTCAGCATCTTACTTGGTTGGTTTATCTGTCTTGTCATATTTTTCAGTATTTTTCCCACTACTCTCTCCAAATTTTTCATACTTATCTCTCTTATCATATTTCTTGGAGCATGTTTTGTATCGCATCTTGTTGTTTGTTGGTTTGCGATAAAACTTTTCCTGGAATGCATTTGTCAGCAATGGCATCTGCTTTTTCATCTCTTCAATCTCGGAGTTAACTAAAGAGTCGGTTGATTCTGATTCTGAAGAACTGCTGCTTATTACTATCCGCTTCTCCTTTTCAATTTATACTTGTATTTCTTATCTTCCAGGAGAGCCAGAGGATCCATATCGTCAATCTCTTTTGTTTGCTGGATGATCCATATCGTCAATCCATATCTACTTGTTTCTTTCCATACATTTTCCTTAAAACAACTTCTTGATAGTTGTTAAGGTTCTCAAACACCATATGGAAATCCATATCGTCAATCTCTTTTGTTTGCTGGATGATCATTGTGTATTTATCTCATTCCGGATTCTGCACATTCAGGAATTTGACATTTATATCCAAATTGGATTTTGTCACTCCATTCCTCTTCATCTCACTCACTAGATTGACAAACTTCAGATAGGTGCTTTCCAGCAACTCTCCTTCTCTCGCTCTAAAATTTTCAAAGGTCATCAGACTGTTTCTCGATATATTCGTAGCTGCTTTGTCTGAAGTGCACATAAGTTTACACACCTCATCCCAGATGGATTTTTGTTGTTGTTGTATTAGTCAGACTGATATATATGTCGTTCGGGATTGAAATCAGCAAGAGCTTTCTGGCAGTTTTGTCTCCCAGCTTTCTTCGTTTTTGAGCTTCAGTAAGATTTGTGACCTCTACAGTTCTCTCCAGTATTGGAGGATTGTCGTTTGGTATAGCCGGAATTGTTTCAAGAAATACTGATGGTCCCTCTGTCAGAGATTTCAACATTTCCTCTGATAGGTCATGAAAGCTGATAAATTCTAGAAACCATTCCCTCCACTGAACATACTCCCCTCTATAGAGAATAGGAGGTTTGGTTTTCGAACACATGGCTAGTGCATATGTCGACATTGTGAATGATTAAAAAGAATCTTCCAAGATCTTTTAATGAAATATGATTGAATTTTGGCTGAACGCTGAATGAATTATCAAACTTGTATCAAGTATGATCAAACTCGAATTAAGAAGTGTAAAACTCGAATGATATGTGATCAAACTCGAATGAAAGAGTTGTAAAACTCGAACAAAGAATGAGTCAACTCAAATGATGAATTGTGAAACTCGAATGGATCCTTATGAAACTCGAATCTAAAGTATCAAACTTGAAAAGTTAGTAATGAAACTCGGATCACAAGTCAGTGAAACTCGAATGACAAGGCAATGAAACTCGAATGAAGAGTCAATCACCTCGAATGAACTTGATTTGTGTTTGATTAAACTCGAATATTGTATGATAAAACTCGAATCAACTTGAATTTCACTTGGTTTTTGTTTAATCAAACTCGATTTTAAGGTTAATAAAACTCGAATGTGTTTAAACAAACTCGAATATGTTTAAACAAACTCGAATGAATGTTTGATCGAACTAGATTAACTCTTATATTCAACTCGATTAAAGCTGATATCCAACTTGATTAAAGCTAATATCCAACTCGAATCCTTTTTTATAAAACTCGGTTAAAGAACTCTCCCAACTCGATTAATTCTTGATCCAACTCGATAAAAACTGAATTTTCAATTTAATTCGAGTTTTACCAGAATTGAAACTTTCTAAGTCCAGATTTTCAAATTTTTCAACAAATAAGAATGAATGAATCCCAAATTGCAATCGAAGGTGTATTTTACACACACAAACACTTTTTGTGAAAACACTTTGACCAATTTGTGTGATTTGAATTACAAATTGAGAGTATAGTCAATTTTTTCGTCTTTAAAAGATGAACCTTCGATCCAATTTTCAAAATAAAACACCCAGTGAATCAAAAACCCCAAGGGTTTTCTGAATTTTCGAAAAACCGATGAAACAATGGTTCGAAATTTTTTTTTGAAATTCAAATTTAATAAAAAAAATTGCCATTTCAGGCTCTGATAGCAATTGATATTCATATTTAATCAATCACAAACATGAATTAAACAATAAGAACAATCAAGAAACACTAACCGAATGATTTGATTTTAGAAATCTGGAATTACAATATGAGAGGATGAAAAACACTGTTGACCTAATTCTGTACAAAATATTCCGTGCAATTGAGAATGTACAATCTGTACCTACCACCGTACAACTTGTCCTATTTATACAAAAGTTAATTCTATTATATAATTACGAACAGACCCCTAGACTTATTATTTTTCATCAATTAAAATAGTTTCCAACAACACATGTCAGGGGTTTACACAATTCACTTATAATTAAAAACTTTAATACAAGCGTCTCATAGTCGAGTACAGATAATCATCGCAATTAAACTAACATACATCGACTGGCTTGCTAGATATCATACACATGCTGGTCAGATTACACAATTATAAGTTACAGTTTAACAGACTTCCCAAAAGATCATATCAGTATACAACAATTACAAACAGGCAAAATCCCGAACAATCTCTGATCCCAATTCTGCGGCAACTGCGGCTGTGACCCAATCTTCTGACTCCCTGAGACATGTTAGACTCGAAAACGTAAGCTGGAAAGCTCGTGAGTACGCGAGGGTTAGACTCTGCTGAATACAACACATAGCTGACGGGTCGTCGTTGTGACCCGCCGATTTAGTCCTTAAATCCACTATTTAGCTAGAGAAGTAAGGGTCGAATCCACAGGGAGTGTGGTCGTAATTAGGATTAGTTTATTAGCCTTATAAGTTTAAGTTAATTGAAAGCATTTAAACTGTGGATTTGTGGATTTGAATGAGTTGTTTAGAGTAATGGTTTGCTATTGCTTGTAACTAAAATTAAGAACGAAGTAACTAACGAAGAAGATAAACAATCAAGAGACGAATAACCATTCACGGAATCACCACGGCATAAGTATTAATCACTATAATTTAATGCAACGATCACATAGACATAATCAATTGCGCGACTAAATTAATCAAATGTATTTTAACCAATAACTCTCGGCATAGCGTATGCAACATTAATACTCGTTTTAAATTCCTAAACTATTGGACTCGGCACGAATAATAACACCACAATAAACTGAATAATAACACCACTATAAACTATCTTGCTTTTACCAATCGCAACACATAATCATAATCATAGCCAAATGTTTATCATTTGCATACACATAATAGATCTCGCTTAATATGAATACATCAAAACATAGAAATTAAAGAAGAGTAAACTTAGCCGTAGATCCTCCGCAAACGACTAATGGGATTAGCCGCTCATTGTATGCTCGTCACAGTCACATATCTGAGCCATTGGGTAGCTTGCGAACCACCGTCTTCATTCTCGTATCGTAGATCCACTCCGGCAGGGCTTTGACACACTTGCACACACGTCGGGACTCTTCTCCAAAGCTGCCCGTTCACTCTTATTTATAGGGAAGTCGAGATTAGGGTTTCCAGGGTTGAAAAACGCGTTTTGGCGCCGCACTAGCGCAGCGCCTGTGCCCCCCCTGCGCCCGGATGCGGATAGGGTTTAGCTGGCATGTGCTGGAACGTATCTGGACATTTGGGCACTATGTGGAGCTTAGGGTGGCGCAGACCTGCGCCCCCCTCAGCTTGATTTGCTATGAATTCTCTCGGATTGCTTCTTTTTATCATCTTGGCCCTGAAATACAAATTTGGAGTAATAATATGGATTTTATGAAGTATCGGTGCTTAAAATGATCATAATATGAATCGGAAACCATATAAATTATAGACTTATCAAATCTCCCCAACTTAACTCTTGGTCGTCCCCGAACAAGCTTTTGGAATCAGAACTAACTAAGTAACAAGTATGTATCGGTAGTGACTTTAGGAATTTTATGTTAAGCTAGGCTTCGCACTAATGCATTAAAATTCTTAACATGTAAATTGAAGACGTTTTCAGTTAAAATATACTTCTCTTAGAATTAATATAACGTATCTCACTTTTGAAAATACACTTTTAGCTCAAGGTTACGATACTTAAAACATGTGGGTCTTCCGAACATCTTTTTCCTCTTTGCATGTTTTCATCAAATTTTCTTTTTAATACCATGTTTCTATCTATTTTCTTTTCACTATATTAGCTAGATGGTCCATGGAACGACATTTCGGTCAATCACTCCCAAACCAAATGGTTTTAGGGGATTAGGCATGAGCGGTACCCCTACGGACTTAGTTTCTCGAACCATCTAAGCTATAATTATCTTACATTTGAGGCTTAAAACACGATTATGTTCTCTCCCTTATTGCATGGGTTTCCAAAATCTTTTGACACATTACTTATATTTGAGCCCAAATAAATTTTAACGTACTTGAATTCATTTTACATGGCAAAAATTTTAGTTATTACTACGACTCTTTTTCTTGATTATAAAATATCCTGTCAACACTAGCCAATTCCCTCGCACATGTATTTTCTAAGTATCATCATGTTCCACAGCCTGATCGGAAAACAAGACTCAAATGAGGAATAAGTGACAGACTATATAAACATTAAAAACTCTAAATAGGACTCGGCTAAGAACTAAAAATGAAATTACGGTAAAGAAATTGAATGCATAACAAAATAAAATAAAATAAAATAAAAGACTAGAAAAGTAAAGAATAAGGAAAGATAGTACCCAATCATTCAAATGGAGGAGGCGGCGGAGGAGGACCGAAGACGCTGTTGAAGAAGTTGGTATACAGGTTCTGGCCATGGGTGAACTGTGCAGTTAGCGGAACCAAGTGAGGAGGCATCGGGTCTGGGAGGTCCTGCCTGCCATGTGCCGGATAGCGTTGATAAGTATCTACGGCAGGGTTATAGGCCTGGTAGTCGGGCATCGTGTAATCCTCATAAAACTGATATGGCATATGGGTTGTGGAGTCCTCGTGATGTCTGACTCCCTCCTAATATTTCCAGTCATGGTGCTGGTAATAGGAATTTTGCTATGCCAGGCCTCTCTGCCCATCCTGTAACTGATCCACCCGGCCCGCTAAGTGATCAACCTTATCATAAATATGGGTCATACGCCCATTCATCTCTTCTAGCCTCTGGGTCACATCCTCTCGGAACTCACCCTGACACACGGCTATATCCTCAATCCGCCTCATCATGCGGTCAAAATCAAAACTTTCATTACCTCGACTGCGTGAGGTAGACGCACCTAGGTTCAGCTCAGAATGCCGAGCTTCTGCCTCATTGGCGGCCTTCTCCTCTCTCTCTCTCTCTCTCTCTCTCTCTCTCTCTCTCTCCTCTCATCCTCAGTATAGTCCTCGATATACGACTCATTTGTATCTTTGTCGAATATCTTGAACCCTTCGTCAACTTCCCTAAAAATCAAGGTAGGGAACATGGCGGCCGTATGAACTTCGCCGAAATGGGGGATAGCAGGGAATTCGGCGAAAGTGAGTCCGTCCTCTCAAGGAACTTGGAGATCAACCAAGCATAGGGGATGATCGTCCTCTCTCTCATGTCGTACATGGCCCATAAATCATTCATAATTGTCCATGAAAAGGACAGTCTGGGCCTACTCTTAAGAAGGGCGTGAAGGACTATGATATCCCTATGCCTGACTTTGGTCAGATCTCTATCACGAGGTAAGATGTTAATCACAAGAATCTTGTAAAGCACCTTACACCTCGGAGATAAAGCCTTTCGGCTGTAGGAAGTGGAGGACTCGGACTACAAAATGGATGGGATAAAGACTCTATTAACCTGCTCCGTCCACTCCCCTGACCAAGTCATATAAGTGAAGGCCAATTGGGTCTCATTCCTATACTCGTAACCCTGCTAGTTAGACCCTTCGTAGCCTACCCCAGTATCTAAATTAAATAATTGGCGAAGGATTTATGCATCCATCGCCACGTCCCTACCATGGACGGTGCTTATCAACCTAAAGTCGTTCTCTGAACGACCCGTCTCCCTCCGTAGGGTAGACATCCACTCGACTACATCAGAGTGATAAATATCATTGCCGCCCATATCTAACACACTTTCCCATCCCAAATAGTCAAAAAGGTATGGGATCCCATAATCCTCAAAATCACTCCTCTTATCCCTCTTTTCTGTTAACACTTTATTTGAATATTTCTCATATAATAACTAATGTGTTCTAATGTGTTTGGGGTGTTGGGATAAAAGGATGTTTGGAGACCAATCTATTGGGACATTAACATTTTGGGTTTGTTGTCTCGTTCTCCTTGCCATCTACAATTTGTGTGAACCAACCACAATATGTATGAGATAAATTAAATAATGTTAACCTACAATTACAATTTGCACAATTACACTTACTTAAAAGATGCAACTATATATATATATATATATATATATATATATATATATATATATATATATATATATATATATATATATATATATATATACTCTTTTACACTCACATTTTGCATCCCATATATATAGTCTATAATTTGTCGTTATTTTAAGCACTAAACATTTATCACATTTTAATAAAAAAACATTTAGCACATAAAATTAATTTTTAAGCTAGTCACCTAAGTTTTATAATTTTAACAATATATGCACATTTTGGCAAGCAACTTTATAACTTCAAATTAATTTTTACAAATTAACCATGACAAATTAACAAACTTAACACATAAACACATATCTCATGAAACATACATCAAGGTTATCATCAAAATCATGCAATTTTACATACTTTGACTCTAAAAAGTCAAAATCACCATGAAAACTCCATGGATGACCATGAAGCTCAAGCTTTCATTTTTGCTCAAAAAGTATGAAATAAGTTGCAATAACTCAATAAAAACACTAACATTGGTGATTGGAAGCTTTACTTGATATAAATCTAGCTTTTTTCTTCCACACTTTCTCTACCAAAAAATCTTCAAAAATGGATAAAGCTACCCACCAAGAGGTAATTTCTAGCCTAGATCTTGAATATTTATGAAATGTAGGTGTTTGAAGCTTAAATTCGCAAATTTTGGGCACAAAAATGATGTTTTTGGGAGAAAGCCGCACATCCAACCGTAGCTTCTTGTTCTAGGGTTGTGAAAATGGTGAAATGGGGCTCTAAAAAGATCTTTAACTCGGTGGGACGCAAGGCCAGCGCAGGCCTGCGCCCCCTTCCCCCAACTCTGCTGAAATTTTAGTTTTTTACTATTCTGGTATGCTGGGCTGTAAATCTTTCTAATTATTAATATGGAATGTAGTCGAAATTTTTTTTGCCATGGCTAAATTAATTAATAAATTTTATCATTAAAACCTACCCTCCCCAACTTAGACTTTTGTTTCGTCCTCGTCACATCAAGATTAATTTATCGGTTCAGAACATAGAAAGATAGACCGGTACATATTCCGTATTGAAATTAAACAAACAAATAATAAAACACACAAAATTCAATTTTTATAATTCAACTTAAATAAACATCACACTTTAAAATTAAAAATAAAAATAAAATACTATTACAATCCAAATAACTTAAATAATCAAACCAAACAAAATAAACCACCACATCAGAAAAAAAAAATACAAACCATAATTCATGTTTAAGCACACATAATTAAAACAAATATTCAAATAGTTATAAAATTCATCATTCGGCCTGAGGTGTGACAATTTCTTCCAATCTCCGACAGTTATCTGAAGATTGGTTAGCCAGTCTGAGTGTCTTTGGAACAGCTTCGCATGCTTGTTTTGCTCGTCTTGCAACTTTTCAATTAACTTCACCAATTCTTTGTTTGCATTTAGTTTGCTGCCCATTACGTCCTTCAAAATGTTGATTTGAGATCTCGTCAAGTCTTCGATTGTTACTTTTTCCCATGATCTTTCATCCTCTTTGTCGTTTTATCATTCAGGGTTGTCGGGTACAGTGAATGGGATTTGGGTTACTTTAGAGGTTTTTTGGACAACGAATTTGATAGCCTAAATGGTTTTTCTCAAAAACTAGCCCTATCATCGTGACTCTAGTGAACCAAATATCGTCTGCGTTGAGGTATTTAATTGGAAATAGCTCTGATACCACTTTCTTAATAATGAATAGCTCAGTTAGCATACGGCAGTGTGGATAATTCCTCATTTGCCCTGGGAAACTACTCTCCCACAGATTTTCCATTAATATGTATCCTAAAGATATGGTCAGGTATACGGTCATTAAGGCATGTACTAACAGTATCTCTTGGGATCTAACAACAGTGGCGTCTTGACATATAGGAAGCAAGTTGAGTGTAACAATCTTCCACAACACTTTAGCTAATGGGCATAAATCACCTCTATTATAGTGGACATACTCTCTCGCCTCTTCTGTTGTCATTCCAAATACCGTGGCTAACATCCCATCCCATTTCTTAGACCATCTACCAATTTGCCTCGCTCTACCCCCCTGAAGATCAAAGATGACCAAAATTCCATAGGCGTTGGAATATCTGCGTCTATACCAAATTCCTCACAAAGGATTTTCCTAGATACTGACACTTTCTTGTTTCCTACTAGTCCTGAAAGCTCAAAGTCATGTTCTTCTTCCTCTTCTGTTTTCCAAACAGTAGCGAACCACTGTTGGATCAAACTAGTGTGGATATATGGAAGTTCCCATTGTATAGCTTTAGCCCATCCTAGCCTCTCAAAACACTCTAAAATTTCAAAATTATTAAAATCACACTCTTGTAGGGTACGCTCTATTAGAAACCTAGGGGGTTTACCATTGTTAGTGTTTGATGGAATTTCGGGGAACTCCACATTATGTGGTTTTTCAAAACGAACATCCCTAGGGTCGTGGGTTATCATTCTAGGTTTTTGGGAGGTTCCAGGACGGTTACCATTTGCATGAAATTGTGTTGACATCTTAAAATAATGCAAAAACCAAGGATTAACAATGTGAGATTCTTATATAAATAATGCATGATAATTTAACACCCTTTTTCAATAGTAGTTAACTAATCCTAAGTCTCACCAACAATGTGAGCCCAATCTAACCCTATCAAATGCATGAACTTTAAATAATCAAAAAAAATATCACATTTTACGACAAAAAGTTTATAATTTATAATAAATATGGAAAAATGCATGATTTTTACAAAAGTTTTGCAAAAATAATTTTATATTAAATAAATGAACAATTGAAATCTATTAATAACCCTTGTTTCTATAAAAAATACCTGGTAGCGTTCCCAGAAAGATATCCCACGTTGTAGAGAGTTAAAGCTGTAGATGTGGGGGTTTGTGTGACTACAACACTTTCAACAACTATCACACAATTTTCTTCAATGTTTGTATGATGATTGTAACAAATGTTATATTACGCAAACAAGATGATTATGCGGAAAGGTTCATAGCTGAGATGACAGATACAACGTATATCTATAACTAGTCTACGGATTGACTTAAAACTAAATTAGCTAATGAATACACTCACTCAGAATCACTACTTTGTTACAAGACTGCGATGTGAACAGCGTGAACATAGAAAACTAGACACTGATGTACTGTTTTATCACGCAGGACTTGTGCATGCTATGATAAGATCCTACATCTTTGAAATTGCACGTTCAATCTTCTTGTTTTCCGCACTTATGCTTTTTGTCTCTTAACGATTAATCCTTGGAAGTTTTCTTTTTATTACCCTATCTCAGAGTGATCTAAGTGAAGCTTCTTCATGCGACGAAATGAAAAAGTAGAAGTTTTCTTGAAATAGACAATCATACCCTATTTTTTCTGCCCTTCTGAAAAAGCACTTGTCTTCACATGTGCAAACTTTTGTCTTTTCACTTGTCTACGTTGCATGCCTTTAACCAAATAGGATCGTTCAAATCTTTGTGTTTTTCTTCCTTGTAAAGGCCTATTTTGATATAGAAAATAGGTCTGTCACCCTCTTTTCCATAACCTTTTGTCTTCATGTAACAGAACAGCTTTGTGCAGGCTGACGCAGTTCTGTATTTCCACTTTGTCTTCGACTGTAAAAAACTGGATCGCTTGTAGTCACTAAAACCAATACATGATGGACTGGAAACCACATTCCATATAACATTGTTTTTAGCCTGTTTCACAAAGAAAGGTTTCTGTTCACGCCAAGATACAGAACACTTGTGATACTGCCCATAGCTGCTCATCAGTGTAGAGCAGCGTAGACATGTTTATTCCAGCTCTGTTAGCGACTTGAACAGCTTGGTGCAAGACTGCCTTTGTTTGCAATATATGTCAACATCTATCGAACTAAACTTTAGGCTGATAATGCAAATCATTTTCAGTTTTCAATAAGTCATATAACAGGCCTTAAATTCAACCTTCAAAAGCATCGACAGGTTTGATTAATAATCTCCGCCTCAGATGTAGAGCAGGTTTGATTGAGGCCTTTTTGTGCCTAACAATCTCCCCCTATTTGCAATAACCAGTCTAAGCTGGTCTTATCAAAAGTCATTATATATTTTTACAGTACATTTGTTGAAATAAAATTACAACATCAACATAAAGTAAAAGATCAGTTTATATATACACTGATTTTTTATTACATTAGAACAACACATGTTCTTACAAAAGTACAACTGATATACTGATGTATATTACAACTAATGTAAAAGGAAATTACAACATATGTAATAAAGTACAACTAATGTACATTGGACTGTTTTTGTTAGGAGCAGAAAATGGTAAACCTGTCCAACTGATGGACAGCTTCCATTCATCACCTACCCAGATGGCAGATGGACTTCATCACAATGGAGGGGGATCTTCAAATATCTTCTCTAGTTCCTCTCTAGTATCCTCAAGTTCTTGAATCTCACTTCTTATTATCATAAACTTGGGATCCTCAAGTTCACCTCTTTCATAACAGCTTCTGAGCTGATCCCAGATAGCTGCTCTCCACCTGCTTGACTACCTGAATGAAACTGCAAGTTTGAAGGCTACAAGCTTTCTCAGATCCACCTTGTATAGATCTGATGCTCTTTGAAAGCATTTCTTCTGAGTTAAGGGATCTACAAAAAATGCCCCCAGCTCAGGCTCTTCAATGATCTTGCCATCTTAAAACTCAATTCCACTAGGCAGGCTGTGAACAACTCCTTTCATCTCAATAGCATAGTCACCTTGTTCTATCAGGATGAGGAGTTGTTCCATTTCAGTGTCCTTCCTTGTCCTCCTGGCCTTTATTTTTGGTTGTGTCACATAGACACCTTCACTTACATCTTTGGAGATCAGGCCAAGATTCTTCTGTCTCTCCATCAGCTTCTTTACATATGCTCTGATAGTCTTAGCAGTTTCAGACTTAGACTCACTCAGAGCAACTGCCGGCTCAATCCATTCCTTGTACCCCATTTGTGCAACATCAGTGAAGTCATATGTTTCTAGTTCTGGGCCTGCTGCACCCATTCTTGTTATTTTCAACTTCCACTGACTGCCTTTTCTTGAAATTGGCACAGCTTTGACAATTGCCTCCTTAGCAAGCCTTCTATCAGCAACATCTTGAAATTTTCTTCTTGCCAGGTTGTCAAAGTGAAATTGAGCTCTTGCAGAAGGCACTGAAGTTTTGGCCACTGAGACCAAAGCACCTTTTTCTTTTTCAGCTTCCTTTTCCTCTACTGATCCCTTAGCAGCTTCTAAAATTTTCTTTTGCACAAAAAGAGAGGACATCATAACTTTCCTTGCCTCTTGAAGTGCAAAAGACTTAGCAGCTTTTGCAGACTCTTCTTCTTTTCTTAAAGCTTCCTGGGCTTGAAGCTGTTCTTCTCTAAACTCAAAATACTTATGCATAGGAAGACCCTTTTCTTTGGCCCTGGCTTTGTGAAAATGGATTTCTGCTGCTTTCTGCTGTTGAGGATCTGTTGCTGCTATTCTTTTACCTTTAGCTGCTGTAGTGACAGCAGCTTCAGGACTTTCCTCCTCCTCTTCTTCTTCTTCTAAGATCAGATGCCTCCTTCTGCTGCTTGGCCTGCCCTCAGGAATAGTTTCCTCCCCCTTAGATTGATCAGGGATTGGAGATTCAACCTGAGTAGGCTGAGCAGCATGGGAGGCACCTTCCAGTGTACCAGTTGAAGTTCCTGCTTGTTGACCAGTTAGTGCTGTAGGCACTGGTTTCTCCTTAGGAGAAGAAGTTTTCTCCCCCTTAGACTTAGTCTTAGAGGCAAACGACTTCTCCCCCTTTGAAGGAGATGGACCAGCACCTTCAACACCCGGTCCCATCAGGCTTGCCAGCAGTTTTGGCAACAGGCCTGGGGCCAACAAGGCTATTCACTAAGCATGCCAAGTTGTCCTTCACCTCTGCAAGCTGGGTAAGATAGGACTGAAGAGAAGAGGATTGGATATCAACAAGGGAGGTCAGCTTAACAATATTTTCCCTATCAGAATCGGTGAACAGCAAACTTTGAAGCTGTGCAAGATGTAATTCGAGAGAATCTTGCACATCAGCAAGGTTTGATGACACAGAATTTGATAGGAAGCTAATGAGGTTGTTCAAGCTGGCTAGAGTAGTAGGAAGAGTAGTGTTGCAAGAAGTTAGGAGAGATGACAGCTGTTGAGAAATAGTTGTCATTGAGGACACAGAGTCCTGTTGCAATGAAAGAATAGAGGAGAGGGAGGTGGACACATTTTGCAGCTGTGCAGTGAGTGCTAACAGCTGTGGAGAACTATCTGTTTGTGGAGTGGCAGGGAAGGAGTCTTTGAACAAATCAAAGAACCCCTTAAGCTGTTCAGACACAGAGTCTGAAATAATAGAGGGTACAGAGGTTATAGCAGTTTCTAAAGAACTAACTTTGTTGGTCAGTAGAGAAAGCTGATCCTTCAAAGGCAGCTCTTTAGGAGATGGAGGTGTATGGGTGGACAGTTTAGATTGGGTAGATGGAGAAGATGATGAGGAGGCTGGTGTATGAGGATGTGATGGAGAGGGAAGAGGAACATTTGAAAGAAGCTCCATAGCCTGGGCAAAAGTAATGTGGCCCAGCTTGGAGGGGTCAAAGGGTCCCTCAGCAGCGGCTGTAGCTGCTTCATCAGGAGAAGGGGTTGATGTTGGGGGCCTTCAGATGCTGCTTGTGTTGCAACATACTCATGAAGGCCAGTGGGTGTTCCCTCTGCAGTGCCTTGGTGTAAAAGCACCTCATCATGGGGAGATGGGATATGCATTTCAACATGAGCAGTGGTGAAACCTGCTGATGGAGTTTGCATAGAGGGAGCAGCCTCACCAGAGGGATGGTATGATCCCTGAGGTTCATCAGCTTGTGTTGTTGGTCCCTCAGCAGCTGTTTGGTGTAGAACAGATGTATCATGCGGAGCAGAAGTTTGAGGCTGAGCTGCTGATTGGTCTATACCAGCAGCGTGGGCACCTCGTGCAGACTCAGGGTGTAAAGAGATTTGAGTGGGGGACAGTGTGGACTCAGTATGGAGTGGAGAGGGCTCCTGTCTTTCAATACTCTCAGCCTGTTGGGAGGCTGGAATAGTTGAGGTGGTTATCTCCTTTTGTACAACTGGTTCCTGTTGGGAGGAACCAGAGGGTCTAGGCTGACGCTGGGTGGACTCAGGTTGGAGTGAAGCATGCTCCATTTGTGCTGAACCTTCTCTCAATATAGGAGAGGAAGCAGGGGTTGCTTCTCTTACAACTGAACCCTGTTGGGAGGGAACAGAGGAGGTGGTTGTTTGGGCTTGTTTCTTTTTGGAGAGTGATTTTCGTTGGTTGTGAATGGATGAAGTGGGGGATTGTGGAGAGGTGATGAGGGGTTCAGACTGGATAGATTTTGAGACTGGGTCAGAAACAGGTGGGTTGGCCTGTTCAATAGTCTCAGGTGCCGCAAAGGCACCAGCCACAGAGGCTTCAGGGTGAGGAGCCTGCTCCCCCTCAGCCACAGAGGCTAAGAGAGCAGACTCAGACCGAGCTGTTTTGGCCTTCTTTTGCACAGGCCCAGCTTCAGTGGTTGCCAGGGTCCTCTTAACAAGTTTGGACCTGGCTTTGGATTTTCTCTTGGGAGCAGCAGCTTCTGGATCCACCCTCACAGCAGAGGGTCCTTCCACCAATCCTAACAACCTCCTCATTGGTGTGGATAGAGGAGGCTCATTTGGGAGTACAGCATTGTAGAAAACTCTATTCCCTATTACAGGGAATGCAGCAGTATGAAGTAAAGGCTGAGAGTTGTACAGATGCTCACCACAAATGTGTCTGAATATGAGGCTCAGAAACCTGGGGTATCGAACAGTAGCTGGTCTTGGCTCTTGCTGCACCAGGTTCCTCAAGTTCAGAAATATCCACTTGGCCATATCAATTGTAGTCCCATCCACCAGCTGTAGAACTATTGGGACTTCATCACGGCTCAGTTGGTCAATTGAACCAACTTTGCTATTGAAGCTCATCATCACAGAAGCAAATAGAAAGCTATAGGTAGGAGACAAATCCTTCCTGTACAGCGTTGCTCCAATTTTTGGTTCTGCTACACCACAGAAGCGTAGCAAATTTCCCATTTGCTCATTTTCAGGCTGAGGCATATCATATAAATCAGCAATGGGTAAATGAAGAACCTCCCTGAGAAGATCAGCAGTAATCTCAATGGTCTGAGTCCCACTGAGAATAGTCCCCTTGATGACTTTGGTGTTGGGGTTGTAGGCACAAGTGTACCAGAACTCGTACACCATTTCCTGGTACAGGACACCAGGAGTTGCAGTCATAGCATAGTTCAACGGATGAACTGTCAAAAACTCCACCATTTGATCATAACCTTTCCCCACATAGTTTTTGGGGATTGTAAGGTTGGCAATGTAGTTTGTGGGTTTGAGGGTTAGCATTGTGGTCACTGATGGATGCTTCTGCACATCATCACCAACAAACACTGGTAGGAAGGGGTTGTTTCTGTGAGCCATTTTGGGAGTAGAGAAAGTAGCAGAAGAACAAGACACTTAGTCGAATATTTAGGGTTCTTAGAAGGCAGATGATAGTAGTGAGGAAGACGAAGATGTAACAGTATGAGGTATTTATAGGATTTGACTGTGAGTGTATATGAGAGAGAAAGATTTGGGCGGTTGATTTGAAAAGGTCGTTAACGGAAAACGGACGGTTGTCCATGTCAGACCGTTTGTCAGACCACTTGAGCCCTTTTTAATCACTAACACACGTAACCCACATTATCCGCAGTAATTAAGTTAAATAAAAACATTAATTAAGTAACTTAAGTTTGAAGAAAGGTAATTAAAACTGTTGGTCTAAGCTGTTGGTCAAACCTGTGATGAGCAGAGTCATCACAAGCTGTTCATTCTTCAAGTTGTTCCCTCAACCTATCCAACTATGTAGGAACAGGTTGTGTCCAATAGCTGAGCAGGTTACAAGATAATATATTGTAAGTCAGTGTGAGGGAATGAGAGTGAAGAATGGACCAGCAGATCAGGCTGGACGAGTAAACTGTTTGTGTTCAGCCTGTTGTATGTTCAAGCTGATCAAGGATTTCAGAAAAATGGCTAAGTACATAACACGTAGAGCCTGGTCTGTCTAAGCTGTTCTGAGAAACTTGATCAGTGTGATACATACACAGTTTTAGACCTTTAAGGACACTTTGTCACTTTTGTTTAACATGCCCAGCTTACTGACAAGGTAATTGAACATTGTTTCATCCAGAGGTTTGGTGAAAATGTCTGCAAGCTGTTCATTTGTGGAAATAAAACTTACCTACACATTACCTTTCTGGATGTGATCCCTGATGAAATGATGTCTGACTTCAATATGCTTTGTTCTTGAATGAAAAAATGGATTGTTGGAAATGGCTATGGCACTTGTGTTATCACACAGAATAGGAATTTTCCTATACACAAGCCCATAATCTTCAAGCTGATGCTGCATCCACAGAATCTGCCCACAGCAGCTTCCAGCAGCAATGTACTCAGCTTCAGCAGTAGAGGTAGACACTGAGTTCTGCTTCTTGCTGGACCAACTTATCAACTTACCACCAAGGAGTTGACATCCACCTGTTGTACTTTTCCTATCTAGCCTGCAGCCTGTAAAATCAGAATCTGAATAACCTGTTAGTTCAAGGCTGGAGTCTTTGGGATACCAAAGACCAAAACCTGGTGTACCCTTCACGTATCTGAAGATTCTCTTAACTGCACCTAGATGAGATTCCTTTGGATCAGCTTGAAACCTAGCACACAGACAGGTGGCAAACATAATATCAGGTCTACTAGCAGTTAGATATAGCAAGCTCCCAATCATACCTCTGTAAGCTGTTACTGAAATAGCTTTGCCACTGGTATCAGCATCTAATTTTACATTGGTTGCCATTGGGGTTTTAATAGGAGAACTTTGATCAAATTTGAACTTTTTCAAGAGATCTAATGTATACTTTCTTTGATATATGAAAATTACAGTTGAGGTTTGTTTAACCTGTAATCCTAAAGAGAAAGTAAGTTCTCCCATCATACTCATTTCATATTTAGATTTCATGAGTAATGAAAAGTTCTTGCATAACTGCTCATTTGTAGAGCCAAATATTATATCATCCACATAAATTTGAACAAGCATAATATCAGATTTCACCTTCTTTATGAACAGTGTAGTATCCACTTTACCTCTGGAATACCCATTGCTCATAAGGAACTCAGTAAGAGTGTCATACCAGGCTCTAGGGGCTTGTTTGAGACCATAGAGAGCTTTGTCCAACTTATAGACAAAACCTGGATGATGTTCATTTTCAAAACCTGGAGGCTGCTTGACATAAACTTCTTCTTGCAGCTTTCCATTTAAAAATGCACTCTTCACATCCATTTGAAATACCTTAATGCTCTTATGAGCAGCGTAGGCTAGATACAAACAAATTGCTTCTAGTCTGGCCACAGGAGCAAATGTCTCATCATAGTCAATTCCTTCCTCCTGTCTATAACCTTGAGCAACCAGTCTTGCCTTATTTCTTATGACATGACCTTGCTCATCCATCTTATTTCTGAAAACCCATTTAGTGCCAATTATAGTTTTGCCTTTAGGTGCAGGAACCAGCTTCCATACCTTGTTTCTCTCAAACTGATTGAGTTCTTCTTGCATGGCAGTGATCCAATTGGCATCTTTTAGTGCTTCATCCACTTTCTTTGGCTCCATTAGTGAAACAAAACTAGAGAACATACAGAAGTTCCCTAAGCTGTCCCACCTTGTTTGTACCCCTTTGTTGATGTCACCAATTATTTGATCATTGGGGTGACATCTAATCCACTTAGGATCATTCTTCAATGATGATTCTCCTGAGTTATCAGCAGCTTCAGCAGGTCCTGTTGAACAGCTCTCAAGATTTTCAGACACACTGTTGTCTTGAGCCTGCTCACTTGTTGAACATGACTGACCACTGTTGAACATATCAGCAGAGGAACCAGGAAAATCAGCATTGATAGGTTCAGGACATGCAGTTGTAATTAGGTCAGTACACTTATTCACACAGGGTGTATTGACATAATTATCATCATGCCCATCATGATTAACAGGTTCCACACTGGGTGTTGTGGAAGCTTTTGAGTCCTCTTCATTGTTTGAATGCATCAGATCATCAAAGTTTAATTCTCCTGAAACTGATTCAAGAACAGCTTTGGTGGTAGCATTCTTGGACTCTTCGAAGGTGACATTGATAGATTCATCTATCACCTTTCTTTTGTTGTTGTACACTCTGTAGGCTTTAGAGATAGCAGAGTAGCCAACAAACACACCTTCATCAGCTTTTGGTTCAAACTTTGCCAGTTGATCCCTTTGATTCAAAATGAAGCAGGGACAACCAAATACATGGAATTAACTGACATTTGGTTTCCTCCCTTTGAGCAGCTCATACGGAGTTTTGTTGAACCTTTTCACCACTAAGGATCTGTTTTCGGTGAAGCAGGCAGTGTTAACAGCTTCAGCCCAGAATGATGAAGGTAAACCTGATGCACACAGCATGGTTTTAGCAGCTTCAATGAGAGTTCTGTTTCTCCTTTCAGCAACTCCATTTTGTTGTGGAGTTCTTACAGCTGAAAAGTTTTGAGTAATTCCTTTCTCTTCACAGAAGTCTTCAAGAGTACTGTTTCTGAATTCAGTACCATGATCACTTCTAAGATGCTTTACTTGGGCAGAGTTTAGCATTTCCATCTTTTTCACAAATCCAATAATTTCTCTAGCAGCCTCTCCTTTGCTTTTCAAGAAGATAACCCATGTGTACCTGGAGAAGTCATCAACCATTACTAAAGTGTATCTTCTTCCTCCTAGACTGTCACCAACTCTTTCTTACAGAGTTTGTTGATATTCTTGAAGTTCGGATGTGACAGCCTTTTGTGCCATAACCAGTTTAAGTCCGCATTTGTTCTTGTGAGAAAGCAGGTTTCATTTGTGGGATCAGCAGATTGCATGTCCACAACATATACACCTTTCTTTCGTTGAGCACACAGCACAACTTTGCCTTGGGGATCCAATATGTAGCCGAGGTGCTCATCAAAGTTAACCTTATAGCCAGCATCACACAGTTGGCTTATGCTAACAAGGTTATGTTTTAGCCCAACCACATAGGCTACTCTTTTGAACACTGCAGCACCAGCTTTAAGAGTTCCATATCCCTCAGTGGATCCCTGTACATTGTCACCAAATGTGACTTTTGGCCCTTTTTCAGGCCTGAGATCATTCAGCAGGTTCTTACAAACCTGTCATATGCCCTGAGCAGCCACTGTCCAAGTACCAAACCTGGGATGGGTTTTTTTCATGCAGAGTGATAAGAAGAATATTAGATACTTTTAGGGGAACTCATCACAGAGATGAGTTCTCCTACTTCATCAACATTTGTTGATGGACTTGTGATGCCAACACTAATATTCCCTATTTGAATGGTATCAGCTTGAATACCACTCTCATTGGCTAAGATGTTTCCAACACTGTTAATGTTGGCAGTGAGGGAAACATCAGAGTCAGCAGCCCTCATGTCCACAGTTTCAGGACAGTCTTTGGCCAAATGTGTCTTCATTCCACATTTATAACATTTTCTTCTTTTAGCATTTTTGGAAGAAGACTTTTCAGAAACACATTCTGGGTTATTTCTATTGATTCCATCAGTGGATTTAGCAAACTTATTACTTTTTGATAAATCAACAGCTTGAGTGGAAAGTTCAATAACCACAGCTTTGCCTGTCTCTTCTTTCCTCTTTTTAGGAGGGCAGATATCAAAGATAGGAAGCTTGATTGGCTTTTGACCTTCCACAGGTTTAGGAAACTTATTCCCAGATCTCTCAGGCTGAGCAATGGCTTTGCCTTTGCTCTTCCTGAGATGTGATTGATGTTGCCTATCAACATAATCATTATTCCTGGTTTTTAAATACTTATTCTCATTTAAAACCAGTTTACCACTATGATTAGAAAACTTATTTGAAATCACAGCAGTTTTGCCTTCAACCTGAGACTTACTCTTGTTAAAGGCAGTCTGGTTTCCCTTTGAAAACTTATTTTCAAAGTGTTCAGCATTAAAAGGATTAGTATGCCTTTTTACACCAGCTTTAGACCCAATGTCTGTTTTGTCAACAGGTTTGGTGTCCACAGCTGCAGTTTGGACATGCTTTCCTTTCTTTTGCTTGTGTGAATCAGCAGAACACTTAGCAAGCTTATTAGATGAAAGACTGATTTCATCAACAGCTTTTGAGCTGGGTTCACACAAGCTGTTAGTGTTTTGAGGCCTGACAAACCTGTTTGTTGAGATTAATTTACCATTCACTCTTTGAATAAAAGTGTTTGGAAGCTCACCAAGAGTGGACAAGTCTTCTTTTAAATTATTAACCTCAACAATGGAAGCTGCTGTGTCAAGATCCCCTCCAAGATAGGCTTGGATTTGTGTAGGAATCTGCTGACTTATGCAGTGGCTGACTTTTTATGCAGATTGGCACCAAGAGTCAACTATCTTTTGAAGCTTAGCATGTTTTATATCTGTTTCTCTCTTTTCTTCTAGTAAAATGGAATTGATGTGTTTTAATTCATCAAGCTCAGCTTCCAACTTATGGAAGCTGTCCAGCTTACTAGACTTTGTTTCAATATCAGTTTTAAGCTTAGAGATTTCAGATAATAAAACAGCATGCTTCTCAACAGCAGCTTTTAGATCAACAAGCATATATTCAAACATTTTAACTTTTTCTTCAGAACTGTAATCCATAAAATTTTGTACCTTATACATCATTGTAGGGTTCCAATTCTCCAAGCTGCTGAAAGCATCAGCTTCAGCCAGATCCTGTTTGAAGTTGCTTGTTGATGGGACATCAGTGTTGGCCATCAGACAGTTGTTGTCTTCTTCATCAGATGATGAATCAGACTCTTCCCAGTCACAAATTTCAGCCATTAGTCCCTTTTGCCTGTTAGAAACCACTGAGTTTTCTAACTTCCTCAGCTTAGCCATGGCCATAAGGTACTTAACCCTGTAGCCATCATCCTTGTTTGTCTTGTGTGGTTTGGATGTCTAACCAACAGCTTTTGACACACAGTCGGCAGCTATATGGCCAGTTTTGCCACATTTGAAGCACTCAGCTTTGGTCTTGTCAAATGCTTTCTTTTTGACAGCATTTGAGCTTCCCTGTAGCATGTTTCTTCCAAACCTTTTCCTGTTGAACCTTTTGACAAGCATGGCTATCATCTGCTCATCATCCAGTTCAGCACTATGTGCATTGTCTTCCTCATCAGATATTTCCTCCTTATCATCAGCCTGTTGATCAGGTTGAATGAACACATCACTCACTTGATTTACAGGTTGTCTCACACTAGCCACAAAGGCTGCACCTTTCTTAGATATTTCCAAGGCATTTCTCTTCTGTTGCCTTGATTGCTCATCATTTATTAAGGATCCATATAAGTTAACAAGATCCATACTTTTGATGGTACCTGAATTCCTTAAAATTGTAGAAAAATAATTCCATTCTTCAGGCAGAACATCTAAGAATTTGTTTACCAAAGTCAGGCTGTCCTTGGTGATCCCAACAGCTTTGACATCATTTATAAGAGAAGTAAACTTGGTGTAGGTTTCAGTGAGAGTCTCCTTTGGTTTTGCAAAGAAGAGTTCATACTGTCTAACAAGATTGTTAATCCTGTTGTCAAGTGTGATTGTGGGTCCATCATAAACGGTACACAAAGTATCCCACATCTCCTTGGCAGTCTTCATCTTCTCAACCTATTTGAACACATCATCAGGTAGAGAGATGACCAGATTGTTTCTGGCCTTTGCATCAAGAGCCACCAGTCTTTTGTCTTCATCAGACCATTGAGCTTTTGCTTTCTCAAATGTTCTGATCTCAGGAGCAGCTCCTTCAACAGCAGGAGTTATTGTTGTAATAGAGGTTGGCACATAGGGACCCTCCATTACAATCTCTGGTAGTTGTACATCCAGATTCTCTAAGTAGAGCATCATTCTGCACTTCCAACCAGAAAAGTTCTGATGATTGAACTTTGGAGGTTTGCTCATTGAGCCATTGTCATAGTATGAGGAATCTGCAGCACTGTTGTCCATGGAAATTTTGGGAGAATGAGAGATCTAGAATGACACACACTCTAAACTGCTCTGATACCAGTTGTAGGTCCCAAAAGATATCCCAAGTGTATAGCTTTAAGCTGTAGAGGGGGGGTGAATACAGCACTTTAAAAACTACACACAATTTTCTCAATGTTTGTATGTATTATTAACAAATGTTAATTACAAACAAGCTTGAATGCGGAAAGGTTCAAGCTGAGATGACAGATACAACAGTATATCTAACTAGTCTAAGACTGACTTAAACTAATTACAATGAATACACTCACTAAGAATCACTCACTGTGTTTACAAGACTCTGAGGAACAGCTTGAACAAGAACAACTTAGACACTGAGTACTGTTTTATTCAAGCAGACTTGCATGCATGAAAGACACACTTTGAATGCACGTTCACTCTTGTTTTCAGCACTTAGCTTTTTGGCTTAATCGATCAATCCTTGGAAGTTTCTTTTTATACCCACTCAGAGGATCTAAGTGAAGCTTCTTCATTGGACGAAATGAAAAAGGAGAAGTCTTGTTGAAAAGACAACATAACCTTTTCTGCACCTTTCTGAAAAGCAGACTTGTCTTCACATGTGCAGAACTTTTGTCTTTTCACTTTGTCTACTGTTGCATTACCTTTAACCAAATAAGGAACGTCAACTTTGTGTTTTTCTTCCTTGTAAAGGCCTATTTTGATATAAGAAAAAGGTCTGTCACCCTTTTTCAAATAACCTTTTGTCTTCATGTAACAGAACAGCTTGGGCAGGCTGAGCAGTTCTGATGTCCACTTTGTCTTCGACTTTGTAAACTGATCTTGTAGTAAAAAACAATACATGAGGACTTGGAAACACATTCCATAAAGTGTTTTGCCTGTTCACAAAGAACAGGTTCTGTTCACAAAGAACAGAACACTTGTGAACTACCCAAGGTGCTCATCAGTGTAGAGCAGCGTAGACAGTTTATGTCCAGCCTGTTCAGCAGACTGAACAGCTTGGGCAAAACTGCCTTTGTTGCAACATATGCAACACATAGAACAACCTTAGGCTGATATTGCAAATCATTTTCTGGTTTCAATAAGGCATATAACAGGCCTTAAATTCAACCTTCAAAAGAATCGACAAGTTTGATTAATAATCTCCCCCTCAGATGCAGAGCAGGTTTGACTGAGGCCTTTTTGTGCCTAACAAAACCATATAACTCCCAAAAATACAACTCATGCATGCGTGATAAGACGTAATGAAACTAGGGTAGAATTAAGTTAAAGAGATTCTAAGGAGTATACCTTGCTAACCTTAGCGATAAACAAGCGTCGGATCGAAGAATTGACGTAAAAAAGATGAATTTTTGATGTTTTTAGGTTTAAAAATTTGAAATCCCCATCTTCTGGAACTGGAATTAGGGTTTTGAACTTATGGGAATGTTCACTGCCATTTTTATAAGATTTTGAGCGCCTCGGGCCACAGGGCAAGCGCAGGCCTGTGCCTCCCCTGCGCCCAGGCCTCTGGATTTGCGATCTGGGCCGTGCACTGGTCTTGGAACCCTAATTCTTTAATTTTTCTAATTTTTATAGGTATTCTCCCCAACTTACGCTCGTATTATCGGGTTAAAATAAAATCTTCTACGTGCTTAAATTTTTATTTTCTGATGCGGGGTCTTATTATTTAGTTTAAATCCGAATTTCTAAACACAACCAACTTCAGGAGGATGAATCCTCCCCAACTTAATTGGGTACATACAAGTAAGACAAATAAGTAAATAAACACACTTAAAACAATAAAATTCAAATAATTAAGATACTCTGGGTTGACTCCCAGAAAGCGCTAAGTTTTACGTCTTCAGCCAGACGTACTGCTCCTAAACTAATTAATTAACCTTAGGATCTCGTAGGTAGATGATTTTAGATACTGACATATCATTGGTGGCCCATTGAATAAATAATTTAAGTCTATGTCCATTTACTTTAAGTGGCTCACCACCTTTTAGGTCCTGTATTTCTACCGCACTATGTGGGTATGCATTCGTTATAATAAATGGACCTGTCTATTTACTTTTTAATTTACCGGTAAATAGTCTAAGTCTTGCATTAAATAGCCAAACTTTATTTCCTTTGGTAAATATTTTATTTTTAATCATTCTATCGTGGAAAACCTTAGTTTTCTCTTTATAAATTCTCGCGCTTTCGTAGGCTTTCTCTACGAATTTATTCCAGTTCATTTAATTGGAATTTCCTATCAACACCAACATCATGTAAATTAAAATTAGTGTTTTTGATTGCCCATAGAGCTCGGTGTTCTAATTCCAATGAGAGATGGCAAAGCTTGCCATATACAAGTCTGTACGGGGACATACCGATTGGTATTTTAAATGTGGTTCTGTATGCCCATAGAGCATCCTCTAATTTTTAAGACCAATCTTTACGATCAGGTCTGACAGTCTTCTCAAGGATTCTCTAGATCTCTCTATTAGAGATCTCGACTTGCCGCTTGTTTGGGGATGATAAGGTGTTGCTATTCTATGGTTAACTCCATACTGTTTATGAAATTTATAAAAATGATGATTATTAAAATGTGACCCTCCGTCACTTATAATAGCCCTTGGAATACCGTGTTGGGCTAAAATATTTCTTTTTACAAATTTGCACACAACCCCGTTATCATTAGTGCGTGTAGCTTCTTCTTCCACACATTTGGAAACATAATCTACTGCCACTAAGATGTACTCATATCCAAATGATTTAGTAATGGTCCCATAAAATCAATGCCCGATACATCATATATTTTGACGATTAATATCGGGGTCATAGGCATTTCATTTCTTTCGCGATGCCACCAGTTTGCTAGTATCTTGTGCACCCCTTAACAAACTCGTATGCATCCTTAAATATTATGCGCTAGAAAAGCCCACACTACAATATCCGGTGGCCAGTTTTCTTTGCGATGAATTGGCCACCGCATGCATAAGCATGGCAGTGTTTAAGAATATCTTCATGTTCCGAGTTAGGGACACATCGTCTTATAATTTGATCTTCTCCTATTTTAAATAGATCAGGCTCATCCCAAATGTATTGTCTTGCTTGAGCATAGAAATATTTTCTTTGTTGTGAGTTCCAGTGCTCTGGCAATCTTCTCGTTTAGATACGGATAATAACTGTTCATCAGGGAAGGAGTCCCTGATTTGATCAGTTGAGTTTGTTGGGATTAATTGAAGCCTTGATAAATGATTGGCAACAACAGTGCCTTTCTTATCTTTAGTTTCTAAATCAAACTCTTGCAATAGAAGGATCTACCGAATCAATCTAGACGACGCATCCTTCTTTGCCAATAAATGTCTTAAAGCACCGTGGTCAGAGTACACAATTACTTTTGGACCACAAATATAGGATCTGAATTTATCTAGGGCAAACACTACAGCTAATAATTCTTTCTTCGTAGTTGTGTAATTGATCTGTGACTTATTAAAGGTTTTACTTGCATAGTAAATCACCACTGGCTTTTTCTCAAATCCTTGTCCTAAAACTGCACCAACTGCATAATGACTTGCATCGCACATGATCTCAAATGGTTGAGACCAATCCGGAGATTGCAGAATTGGCGCTTCGGTTAATTTTGATTTAAGCTTCTCAAATGCTTTCATACAAGCATCATGATAATTAAACTCGATATCTTTTCATAGAAGATTGCATAACGACATTGAGATCTCACTAAAATCGTTAATGAATCGCCGATAAAAACCAGCGTTGCCTAAGAATGACCTTATTCCTTTAATGTTGGTAGGGGGTGGAAGTGAGGAAATTAATTGAACTTTTGCTTTATCTACCTCCATTCCTCTCTAGGACACAATGTGGCCTAAGACTACCCCTTCCTTCACCATAATATGGGTTTTCTCCCAACTTAAAACTAAGTTGGTTTCAGTGCATCTCTTTAGAACTTTTTCTAAATGTCTCAGACAATCTTCAAATGTTTTATTAAATATGGAGATATATCCATAAAAATTTCAAGAGAACCACCCACCATATCTGAAAAGATAGCCATCATACATCACTGGAATGTGGCAGGTGCGTTACATAGTCCAAAAGGCATCCTTCGGTAGGCAAAGGTGCCATAGGGACAAGTAAATGTGGTTTTCTCTTGATCCTCTAGATGGATTGGGATTTGATTGTAACTAGAATATCCATCAAGGAAACAGTAAAACTTCTGTCCTGCTAATTTTTCCACTATTTGATCTATAAATGGTAGTGGAAAATGATCTTTCAAAGTAGCAGCATTAAGTTTTCTGTAGTCTATACAAACTCTCCACCCAGTTATAGGGCGAGTAGTTATCTTCTCTCATTCTTCAGTATTAATGAGTGTAATTCCCGATTTCTTAGCCACAGTTTGGGTTGGACTTATCCACTTACTATCAGATATAGGATATATAATTTCAGCATCGAACCATTTTAATACTTCCTTCTTAGCTACCTCTCTCAAATTAGGATTCAACCTCCTTTGTGCATCCCGAGCTGGCTTAGCTTCTGGATCAGTAATGTAAGGTCACCTACCTAGGGATCCAATCTTGACGCGACACCGTCCAACGAGTGCGGAATCCTCGTTAGTGCCTTAATGGACTGATCACACACACGAAACACGGAGACCAACACAATGATAGTCGTAACAACAGACGTCCCGACACGTGAATCTCTCCAAGAACACTTTACTAATCGCACACAAGTTCGTAATCGCCTCACACACGAATTTCTGCAAAGATTAGTTCACCTGGTTGCTCTGTTTGCTCTCAAGTTCGACAGAACCTCTGAGCCATCAAAGATCATTGAATTCACAAATATAAGTTCATTATATAGCCGATAAGTTCGTGAAGACGCTCCTCACGAACTTGTAGACGCTCCTCTTTAACTAATCTTTGAACTTATTCTAGAACTTATTCTAGAACTTAATCTAGAACTTATTTCTAGAACTTATTCTAGAACTTAATCTAGAACTAATTTCTAGAACTTATTCTAAAACTTATTATGATAGTCTAGAACTTACTATCATAATACTAATATTACTCTATGAATACTGAAATCACCTTTTCTTCTTTGTTATCCATGACTGCCTCTCCAGTTTCGCTGTCCTCACCGGTTTGTAGACTAACTTAGTCCATGTCCTACCAGTCAGAGGATTTATTCTTATTTGAACCACAACTCTTCTACCAACTCTTAGATTAACTTCTAAATCTTCAAGAACGACCCTCCCTTCTGATAGTTTTTGCAAACACCTCAGCATAAGAATCGTCTTCATAGATTTATAAGGTCCTTCCAAGCTAAATCAATCACACACTTCATAATCTGATTCATCATTTAGTGAAGAATTCTGAGGTCACAAGATTTATCACATTCTGATTTTCATTCATAGCACCTTCATCGAGTGACTTCCAATTAGGTATATCTTTTGGAGTAAACGTTCATTCATCAAGATCCTCCTGTTCTAAGTCATCTTCGAAGACGAACCTCATTTCGTCTTCTTCCAACCCTGATAATGCTCCGATCAGACCTTATCTTCAGTTACTTTCGTCGTATCTGAATCCTTGTCTTTTCCCTTGTCAGCGGCTATGAACACCGACTCCCTCTGAGGATCAGCAAGCTGAGCAAATTGTTGTCTTGAAAGATCTTCCAGCTCACTATTCGGGCCATATTATTTGACTTCTCTTCAATTTCTCCCCCTGAGATGGATGATCTTTCAACTATTACTCCAGTATAGCCTCCAGATTTGCAATTTGGTGCTGCTGATCAGTCTCTGTCTGATCCTTCTGGGCATTAAGATGTTGAAGTTCACGAATCACCTTTGTTAGCTGAAGAATCTGTACTTCTGTTAAGACTCCAATTCTAACACTGTATAGACTTAATCAACACATGAAACAAGTCATAAAATGTTAGCCGGACATCTAAATCCATTATTCAACGATAAAAATGCAATGAAACTCTCCTTACTTACATTCTTTGATGGTTTCGAAGGTAAACAAAACACTAGAATTAATTTCGAGAGAAACAGTCGTTATCTTCGATAAACAGTCACAAAATCGTAAGTTTTGAAAAACATTGAACAATTTTCAACTTTTTCAGCTTATCCCGGAACCCATCACTATTAGCAACTGTATTACGCAAATTTTGTTTTTGCAACTAGAAGCATCCTAGTAACTTTGACCTCATTCCTATTTGTTAAAAATAAGATAATCTAAACTAAAAAAAATGAAAATAAAATTAACAATAAGAATAAAATTAAGTAGAATTAAGTTTAGCTAGAAATTAATGTATGGATAAAAATACTCTAACAGAATATTTTTACGAGATAATCAAAGAAGGTTCAATCAGATAGCGGTATCAAACACACTATCAGTATTTCACTCTCACACTTAGGAATTTTTTTTACTTCTTTGATTGTTTGTCGTGATATACCTTCCAAGTCGATTGTCGGTATGTTTTTCCATTTAAACATTCAACACTTGGGGATTTCCTTTGGCCTTTTTATTTATCAAGAAACTACCTTACGTGTCCCATACTAGACATACTTCAATGATCAAGGCAGACACAAAATGATTTTTACTTTTTGGTACTTGCAAATTATTTTTAAAAGGCAAACGGCGGACACAGTTCTGTATTTAAATACAACAGAGTGTCTTAGTTTATCTTAGAGTTCCCCTTATGTTAGCAAGACAGCGGTGACAGGTCTGTACATACGTATAACAAAGCGACATATCTTGCTAGTTTAAGTCAAAACAGCGATAATTGGTCTTTACTTACGAACAACAAAGCGACTTGTTTTGACTTCCTTTATTTTTCAAAACCTTTTCTTTCTTTGTTTAAGACGTATTTTGATGTTGCTATACATCCCCCAAATAAATTTGCATACCTCATTTACAATCATTGTATGTATGTCTCTAACATAGAAATTAAGACCTTTTGTCATACATATAAGTTAGTTACACATATGACATTTTCCTGATTATTTTATTAGCTATTAGGATTTCCTTTGAGTATTATGCCTACCAACACATCAAACAAGAAAGTGTATATCACTTAGAATTTAAGGTGCATTATGTGTGAAAGCTCAACACTTAGAGTTTGTTTAGACTGTGCTATGTTTCGTCACATTAAACCTTAGACTCTAAGACTTAACTCAATTTTTTGATATTCTCTTTTTTTTTTTTTTTGAAATTTTTATGGTTTTCTCTCTGTTTTCTTTTGTTTTTCACTTTTAATAAAAATAAGCTAATAACCTAAACTAATAACTTACTATCGAAAGAAGGAAAAACTACTAAGGTCAAGTTACTCTGGATTACGCATGCCATTTAGTTGAACTATCAACTGAAAGCGTGACTTATCAAAAGCTTTTGTGACTAGATTCGCATAGTTGTTTTTACCAACATTATTACATCAATTATCACACTTTACCCTTATCCTGTAAGCGTCCTAAAGTTGGTCTAAGGACCCAATCAGCATGCCTGCTGTTTCGCCCTTTGTACCCATGTCCTGTGTCAAAAGCCACCACTATCCTCAAACCATTTATTGTTTGGACCTGTAGCTAACTCCTGCACACTGAACAAGACAAGTTAATTATCACGGGGAACCCAAGCCATGACTGACTTGGTAATACCGTTCTCACCACAAACGTGAATTCTTCTAAATACCCATCTCTCCTTTCAGGTGACTTAGCCTTTTGATCAAGAATAGGTTGTGAATTCAAGTGAATAACATCCACTCTCGGCCTTTGGGTGGGTCTTTGCTGTTCAGCCCTTGAATAATTTCTGTTATAATACATCTCAGTTTGATAATTATGGGCTCTACCTTTTGTCTTATGTCTATTAGGAGAATTAGACCTAACTAGAGTGTGACTCCTCTTAGGTGTATTATTCCTAATGAGGGATTGGGGGTCAGACATTGATTAACTAGGGGATCTATTCGGTGAATTATTACTAAGTCCGTCATTTTGTTTGAGTGACACTTGTGGTTGTCGACTACCTAGACGTGACATCACAACTGAGTTCTTCTAAGAAATTTGAGAACTACTCCAGCTTGTATCACTAGAAATTGTTTTTAAGGTTTGCTGCTCTTGTTTCCCTATGTTTAGAGAAGACTCTGACTTTTTGTGGGGACAACCTGAAGCAACATGTCTTTTCTCATGACACTTAAAGCAAGACATCTTGTCAATAGATTTCATATACGTACTCTTTAACCTAGGTGTCTTACTTATGCCCTGATTGTTTGTATCAATAGCTTGGTTTAACTCCCCTTTGTTATTATTACTTACAGTCTTATCTTCTTCTAGTTTTGGCCTGCAACTAGACTGCACACACTGTACCATTTATTTAACCTGAGGAGTAGTTGATGATACTTTAGAAGGCTCAGTTACCTTGACTACCTCTAATTTAACCGTATCCTTGGTCTTATCCAGAGGAATAGGTACATGGTTGCTATTTGCCTCAGAAACCTTAGCCCTAGACTCAGCTAATTCCATATCTTTAAGAGAGATCTCTTTGGTCAGTGACTCTACATGCTCATAAATTAGTTCATTCCTGACACTTTTGTTCAATAAGTTTGTCATTTAGAATTATCAAATCTTGAGCATCATTACTCAGTTTGGCCTGAAGATCTTCCTTAATGTCTAATAAATTAGCATTATCTGATTTTAATGATTGAATTTGAGTAGTCATAGATGAATGTGTTTCTAGTACTAAATTCAATTTATCATTCAAACTAATACATAAAACACATAAAGCATGAAAAGTAGAAAAGTTTAGAATTACCGTTTTCCGATCAGATTTGATGTTGGCCATCTGAGCTGCAAACTCCAAAGTAGTCAGCTCCTCAGGAATTTCCAGCACCAAAGGATCTGAATAAGACTGCTGCGTATCCTCTTTCTTTTTCTCTTCCGCTCCCATATCCGATTCTGTTACTTCGGCCATGAAAGCCCTAGTATTCGCCAATGGATGTGTATTCCAGTCATATGTGACATCTAACTATTTGTTAGACCCCACATTAGTAAGTAAACCAGCCACTGAACCCTGATTTCCTGATCTCTGGTTCCCTGAACTGGCTGAATACTTACGTCCCGAGTTCTGATGATTATCCATTTTGGGTCTTTGACACTCTCTCGCAAAGTGACTCAACCCCTGACAGTTATAGCACCTAACTTTTGAGTTATCGAATCCTACATTGTTCACACTTAGATTTCTTCCAATTCTTTTCATGAACCTTCTCAATCTTTGTGTGACCATAGCCAATTGCCATCGTAGGTCCATTTGCTCCAAGTCATCCGGATCCACCTGATCATAATATTCTTCCCATAGAGCTGGATCATTTATTTTCCTTTGAAGACAATTCCCGTAAGCTGCTACAAACGATGCTAGAAGCTTTAGTTGTTCCTTTGCAATTTTAGCACTCATTAGCATTTTTGTGTATCCTTGAGAGAATGATCCTGAAATAGATGTCTGCGGCTGATCATCCGGATTTGAGAAACCCAGAAAGGCCCTACAATAAGATACTTCAGCTTCCCTTGGTATGCCTTCTTGTTCTCCAGAATAGAATGCTGTAGCTTCCGACGTAGATGCACTAGAAGTAGAAATCTTTGATTTCCCGAAGTATATTTCAGGATCTTGGACTTGATCAAGTTCTCTCTCCTTCTTCTACATTTTAAATTTATATGCTCTCAAAGTCCCGATGACTTCTTCCAATGTGAGAGTTTCTAACTTTTCCTCGTCATGTTTTATCAGTGTTGTGTACATCTCCCATTTCGCTGGTAAAGAATCAAGAAGCTTTTATATCTTTTCTAACTCTGAATAATCAACCCTGTAATTATCTAACTCAGTCAGAAGGTGATAAAACCTTGTAATCACCTCATCTAAACTTTCATTCTTTACACTCTTGAAGATGACAAATTGTTGTTTCAACATTTCTGTTCTCCCCTTTCTTACCCTCGGATTTCCCTCACATCTCTTCTCTAAAGCATTCTAAAGCTCTTTAGAAGTTTTATGATTTTTGAAAGTGTGCATAATTTCCAAAGGTAGTGCCATTCTAATCAATGACAGTGCTTGATTCTCGGCTTCATAAATCTTCTTGTCGTCATCTTTCATATCTTGATATGAAAAAACCTTTACTCGACCCTCGAGTTCTTGTGTTGGAGGAATGTAGCATTCGTCTATGCATATCCACATACGCATGTCGTTGAATCTTGCGAAGTCTGCAGATCTGTCCTTCCACCAATAATAGTCTTCTATTTTCATCAACTTTGGCGGAGAATTTGCCTTGCCGACCTCATGATCCATTTAAATGAATTTTTGCAAACTTGACATGTTGTCCAAACTTTTTGTTTTCGATTAAAAAACTGAATTGAAAATTAATTTAATTTAATTTAAACTCCTTCGAACTTAGGTAAGTTCGAATTAATTTAATATTAAATTCGTTTGAAATTAAATTTGAATTTATGTAAGTTCGAAGTCAACAAGTTCGACTGATAGCAAGTTCGAAAAACTCTGACAAGTTCGAATTGTATTTAATTTTCTGACAAGTTCGATATCTGACAAATTCGATGCAAGTAAGTTCGAATTTCTGCGAAATTCGAATAAGCCATAAATAAAGTTCGAGAGGAGCGTATATCTGACAAGTTCGAATGAATCCTAATAGCCCTTATGTTCGAGCGTCGCAAGTTCGAGAAACGGCCAAAAGTTTGATTTTTGCGAGTTTTCAAATTAAATCAAAGTTTTTAGGATTAAAAACTATGATTTCGACAGAAACAATGAACCAATGTGAACTTTTCTCCGTTACTTTGCTTATATAACTCGAAAAACTTACTAAAAAAATGTGATTTTTCCGTCACAAACGCCAAGAAACCAAGAATGTATAAGATGAACGCGAAGAACACGATGAACACCCTTATGGCTCTGATGCTACCTACGGATTAAATCTTGATGCGACACCGTCCAACGAGTGCGGAATCCTCGTTAGTGGCTTAGCGGATTGATCACACACACGAAACACGGAGACCAACACAATGATAGACGTAACAACGGACGTCCCGACACGTGAATCTCTCCAAGAACACTCTGCTAATCGCACACAAGTTCGTAATCGCCTCACACACTAATTTCTGCAAAGATTAGTTCACCCGGATGCTCTGTTTTCTCTCAAGTTCGACAGATGCTCTGAGCCGTCAAAGATCAATGAATTCACAAAGTTAAGTTCTTTATATAGCCGATAAGTTCGTGAAGACGCTCCTCACGAACTTGTAGACGCTCCTCTTGAACTTATCTTTGAACTTATTCTAGAACTTATTTTATAACTTATTCTAATACTTAATCTAGAACTTATTTTAGAACTTATTTCTAGGACTTATTCCAGAACTTATTCTAGAACTTATTCTAGATCTTATTCTAGAACTTATTTTAGAACTTAATCTACAACTTATTCTAGAACTTATTCTAGAACTTAATCTAGAACTTATTTCAAGAACTTATTCTAGAACTTATTGTGATAGTCTAGAACTTACCATGCAAATGTAAACATCATACACAATAATGATATCAATAACAAAACTAGACTGCTGTCGTCACACCGGATGTACCAACAGACTCCCCCTTGACAATTGCTTTTAGTTTTTGTTCATTGATCGTAATAAACTATCAGATTCAGAGACTATGAATACCGAAACTAGACAGCTATTGTCACATCGGGTGTATCAACAGACTCTCCCGTGACGATAGCTTCTAGTAGATATTCATTACTGTATGAATACCGAAATCACCTTTTCTTCTTTATTATCCATGACTGCCTCTCCAGTTTTGTTGTCCTCACCGGTTTGTTGACTAACTTAGTCCATGTCCTTCCAGTCAGAGGATTTATTCTTACTTGACCCACAGCTCTTCTACCAACTCTTAGATTAACTTCTCAAATCTTCAAGAACGACCCTCCCTTCAGATAGTTTTTGCAAACACCTCAGCATAAAAATCGTCTTCCTAGATTTATAAGGTCCTTCATTGCAAAATCAATCACTTCACACTTCAGAATCTGATTCATCAATTAGTGCAGATTTCTGAGATCACCAGATCTATCAGATTCTGATCTTCATTCATAACCCCTTCATCGAGTGACTTCCAATTAGGTATATCTTTAGGAGTAAACGCTCATTCCTCAAGATCCTCCTGCTCTAAGTCATCTTCAAAGACGAACCTCATTTCATCTTCATCCAACCCTGAGAATGCTCCGATCAGACGTTCAGTTACTTTAGTCGTATCTGAATCCTTGACTTTTCCATTGTCAGCGACTATGAACACCGACTCCACCTGAGGATCAGCAAGCTGAGCAAATTGTTGTCTTGAAAGATCTTCCAGCTCATTATTCGGGCCATCTTCTTTGACTTCTCTACAATTTCTCCCCCTGAGATGGACGATCTTTCAACTATTACTCCAATAAAGCCTCCAGATTTGCAATTTGGTGCTGCTGATCAGTCTCTATCTGATCCTTCTGGGCATTAAGATGTTGAAGTTCACGAATCACCTTTGTTAGCTGAAGAATCTGTACTTCTGTTAAGACTCCAACTCTAACACTGTATAGACTTAATCTACACATGAAACAAGTCATAAAATGTTAGCCGGACATCCAAATCCATTATTCAACGATAAAAATGAGATGAAACTCTCCTTTCTTATATTCTTTGAAGGTTTCGAAGGTAAACCAAACACTATAATTAAGTTCAAGAGAAACAGTCATTATCTTCGTTAAACAGTCACAAAATCGTAAGTTTTGAAAAACTTTCAACGATTTTCGGCTTTTTAAACTTATCCCGGAACCCATCACTTTTAGCAACTTATTATCATGCAAATTTTGTTTTTCCAACTAGAAGCATCCTAATAACTTTGACCTCATTCCTATTTGTTAAAAATTAGATAATCTAAACCAAAAAAATAAAAATAAAAATAAGAGTAAAATTAAGTTTAGCTAAAAATTAATTTATGGATAAAAATACACTAACATAATATTTTTACGAGATAATCAAAGAAGGTTCAATCAGATTGCGGTGTCAAACACACTTTCAGTATTTCACTCTCACACTTAGGAATTTTTTTATCCTTTGATTGTTTGTCGTGATATACCTTCCAAGTCGATTGTCGGTATGTTTTTTCATTTAAACATTCAACACTTGGGAATTTCATTTGGCCTTTTTATTTATCAAGAAACTACCTTAAGTGTCCCATAGTTAGACATACTTCTATGATCAAGGCAGACACACAATGATTATGACTTTTTGGTATTTGCAAATTATCTTTAAAAGGCAAACGGCAGACACAGTTCTGTATTTACATACAACAAACTGGCTTAGTTTGTCTTAGAGTTCCACTTATGTTAGCAAGACAGTGGTGACAGGGCTGTACTTACATACAACAAAGCGACATATCTTGCTAGTTTAATTCAAACCAGCATGACAGGTCTGTACTTACGTACAACAAAGCGACTTGTTTTGACTTCCTTTATTTTTCAAAACCTTTTCTTTCTTTGTTTAAGATGTATTTTGATATTGCTATACATCCCCCAGATAAATTTGCATACCTCATTTACAATCATTTTCTGTATGTCTCTAACATAGAAATTAAGACATTTTGGTCGTAAATCTAGGTTAGTTACACATATGACATTTTCCTGATTATTTTATTAGCTATTAGGATTTCCTTCGTGTATTATGCCTACCAACACATCAGACAAGAAAGTGTATATCACTTAGAATTTAAGGTGCATTATGTGTGAAAGCTTAACACTTAGAGTTTGTTTAGACTGTGCTAATTTTCGTCACTTTGAACCTTAGACTCTAAGACTTAAGTCAATTTTTTGATATTCTCTTTTTTTGAAATTTTATGGTTTTCGCTCTTTTTTCTTTTGTTTTTCACTTCTAAGAAAAAACAAGCTGATAAACTAAACTAATAACTTTCTATAGAAAGAAAGAAAAACTACTAAGGTCAAGTTACTATGGATTACGCATGTCATTTAGTTGAACTACAACTCAAAGCGTGAGTTATCAAATGATTTTGTGTCTAGATTCGCGTAGTTGTTTTTACCAACATTATTATATCAATTACCACACTTTACCCTTTTCCCGTAAGCGTCCTCAACTTGGTCTAAGGACCCCTTTCCTGTGTCAAGAGCCACCACTATCCTCAAATCATTTGTTGTTTGGACATGTAGCTAACTGCTAAACACTAAACAAGACAAGTTACTTATCACGGGGAACCCAAGCCATGACTGTCTTGGTAATACGGTTCTCATCCACAAACGTGAATTCTTTCAAATACGCATCTCTCCTTTCATGTGACTTAGGCTTTTGATCAAGAATAGGTTGTGGATTCAATTGAATAACATCCACTCTCGGCCTTTGGGTAGGTCTTTGCTGTTCTGCCCTTGCATAATTTCAGTTATAATACATCTCAGTTTGATAAGTCTGGGCTCTACCTGGTGTCTTATGTCTATTAGGAGAATTAGACCTAACTAGAGTGTGACTCCTCTTAGGTGTATTATTCCTAATGATGGATTGGGGGCCAGACATTGATTAACTAGGGGATCTATTTAGTGAATATTCCTAAGTCCGTTGTTAGACATTTAATTTCGATCATGTGGACTTATTTTGTAATAATTATTTTGTTTATGTTAGTCTTGTATTTATTTCCTTGTAAGTTTAATTCTATGTAAAAGTCTAGGGGGCAATTTTGTCAATGCTCCAAAGTTAATTAAAGGAGCCTAGAAATAGGCTCCTAGGGTTTGTAAATGAAAACACACCGATTAAATATTCAATGATTTTCCAGCCGCCACTTTTGTTTTACTCTCAAACATTCTTATTGTCTTCTTAATCATTACACAATTATTGAGCTTGATTCTTCTTGTGTTTGATAAAAGAAACATTAAAGTGCTAATTATTTCTGGGAATACATTACAACAATTGGTATCAGAGCTAAAAAGGTGGATTTCAACTTCCATCTTTCGGATTCTGTTGGGGTTTACTCAAGTTCTCCGCGTTCTTCATTCCATTCTCTGTTAGATCTTCTTTATACACGTTTTTCTGCTGTTTTTGTGTTATTATTGTCATCTATTCATCACATTATCATCCTCTTATGATTTAGAGCCTCTTAGGTTCAATCTTTCCATCTAAATCCTCATTAATCGGCTGTTTTTCAAAGTTTAAAAAATATGGGTTTTACTGGGTTTTTGCTCTTTTTTTTACTGATTTTTAAGTGTTTTGGTATATTTTCAAACATAAAAAGTGTTTAAAATAGTTTCCCAATCATTTAGAAACAATTTTAGGCCTTAAATATGCTAAAAACGAAGTCTGAACTGTTCAGATATTTGAAAATCTGTCAAAATACTGCTGTAATTCGGACCTAACTGTAACTTTTCGGACCCCATTTCGGACCACCTAAGATCCCAATTCGGACCAATTTCGGACCATTTAAGACCCTCGTTCGGCCCTCATTTTGGTCCATTTCGGACCACATTTAGGTGTACTTCGGTCCATATTATTGCCATTTCGGACCGTATTTCAGTCTCATCCGAACTTCGGACCATCCGAAGTCTAGATTAGGCATTTTCATCTTCATATTTTGACTTGTGCTTTAATTTAGATTCTCACTTCGGACCTTTTCCAATTCGGACAAACCGAATCCGGACCTTCCGAATTCGGTCCCCTTCCTGGACAATTCCCTAAGTGTTTGTCTGAATTAGTCACTATTCACCCGAATCCGGACCACCCGAATTCGGTTCCTCCATCCATCTGAAGTCCGCACTTTTCATCCAAATCCGGTGCATCCGAATTCGGTTCATCGGTTTTTAATCATCCGAATTAGCACCCTGTCCGAAACCACCATTTCGTCCGAATTCGGTCCCTATCCGAATTGACATCCATCCGAACAAGTGTGTTCATCCGAATTTGGTCCACGTCCGAATTACTGTTCATCCGATTTCTGCTACATCCGAACTCAGAAATTAAATCAGAATTAAGTACCATTCAGTGTACTATTCATCCGCTGTCCAGCCCATCCGTTTCAAGTTTCCACCTTCAAGATTTTATTTGTTCAATCAGCACCCTAACCATGTCTCGTGAAGCTCTCGTACTCGGATCCGAGAACAGACCACCTGTTTTATATCTTGACGAGTATGAACAATGGAAATCCCGGTTCCTCAAATTTTTCGGAATGCAACCCCTTGGAAACCTAATGCTTCAGTCCATCTCTGGGGCCCCGTGATCTACTATCGGGAAATCGCAGCTAGATCCGAGGCTGACCCCCCTGTCCTCGCATCTAAGGTTGAGAGAGAACCCTCTAAGAGGGCAGAATATCTGATCTATCAGGCCCTCCCCACTGATATTTTGGTCGGAGAAGACAGCAAAATGTCTGCTAAAGAAAAGTGGGACGAATTAGAAGTACAAATGCTAGGCGCAGATCTAGATGACCGTGCAAAAATAGAGGAAGATAAGGCTAAGTTTACAGAATTCCGAGCCAAAGACGGGGTATCACTGCAGCCTAGGTTTACAAGGTTCTGTGCAGTCGTAAATGAGTTAAACAAACTGCACATCAAAAAGGACAAGGATGACATAAACATCCAGTTCTTTTCAGTCTTAGCCCCCGAGTGGCAGATTGCTTGCCGGGTCACACGACGGGTTATGAATATTCCTGAGGCATCGACCAATGTCGTCTTCAAAGAGCTGAAAAAGTATCAAGGGGATGTGGATCACCAGATGCAGATGGCAAATCAAGTCGCATCTTTACTGCTTTCTGCTAACACCGACATCAAACCCAATGATTCCCTAGCCTTGATCACCAACACGAATATTCTCACTGCATCTTTTGCCCATGGTTCATCTTCGTCTCAGTACAGGTATGCTTCTCCTCCGCGTGAGGTAATTGATGAGGAAGAAGCAGCTATTCAAGAACAAATAGTCTTGTGGACAAATCATCTTCCCAACGACGTTTTTCCAACAAGACTAACAATCAACTCCGCCATGACACCGGTCCGCGGAGTTACTCAGATGATAGAAGGGATGAACGACGTGATGATTATCGTCGGAATGACTATCGCAGGGATGATTGGGATGACAGGAGGTACGACGACAGACGCGACTATCGAGTTGATCGCCGTTATGAAAGGCCAGACGATAGGCGTGAGGATCGTAGGGATGAAAGGAGAGATTATGATCGGAGAGATGACCGTCGTGATAACCGTCGGGACGACCGCAGGGACGAAAAAAGAGAGAATGATCGTCGGGATAAAAGGAGGGATGGAAGCCGAGAACCTGGCCGCGCCGACAAGAGGCCGGTTGAAAGAAGGGATGAGAGGCCGCGAGCCGAAGAACCGAAAGCCGCCGAGGAGCGTCTCTGTTACAAATGTGGGAAACCGGGCCACTTTGCTCGGGAGTGCAATAACAAGTTTGACAGAGGCGTAGGCTACTATGAGCGGAAGTTGGAAGCCACTAAGAAAAGAACCGATGCCATGGCACTCGTCGCCCACGAAGACTACTGGGATGCTGAAGATACCGACGAGGAGGATGATAAGGGCAAGAATTGTTATATGGTTGATCGTCAGGGGTTGGATCACTGTGCCATTTCCACTGCTTCTAGGTCAGACCATGCTGATGAGGGGGAGACAACGACAAATCACCAGCATGTCTGATGGCCACAACCGACGATCCCGAAAGTTCTTCATCCGGTTCAGAGACACAAGAGGTATATTCCTGTTACATTCAAGAGCATGTAAATAATTTATCTATAAATACTGATTGTACATTGCACACACATATACTTCATCTGCAAGCTAGGTTAAATGTTGAAACTGAAAAGCGTGTACAGGCTGAACATGTAGCTCAAACTTTAAAAGAGTCGTCTGATTATATCAATCAAAGTGGCTAACTAATCACACTGTTACAAAACAGATGCTAATCGAAAAAGTAGATGTCCAGGACAGGAGTATATATCTTGAATATAGTATGGATAGGTTAGCTAATGAAAAACTCTCGTTAAAAGAAGAAATATCTGTACTTTCAAAACAATTAGAGACAGTAAATATGGAAAATATAGACAGTTTAAAAAATATATAATGATTGAAGAAGAAAGAATAAGTTTGTACTCACGAATAAAGACCCTTGACGATGTATTTTTAAAAGGGGACAAACAGAACAAACTATTCACTTGAATCAGCCCAAAGAAACTAGGTTTTACCATTCTAAACAAGGAATCGGTTTTAAAAATCCTAAATATTTGGAAAAGGCCCAGAAAGTTTTACATTTATTTTATGACATGAACTATATGGGAGCTGGACTTAAATCTTTCTTTTTTGAGTCGTCAAAAGAAGTTTTAAACCAAGAGAATGAGAAACGTGTTGAAAATAAAGAAAAATAAATTTCTTTTCAATATAAAGAACTTAACGAGAGTTATCCTTCTAGAGTACCCTCTTTAGAGGAAGACTTCTTGTCAACTTATTCAGAAGCTGAATTGAAAACAGAACCTGTAAAATCAATTCCTGAACTTTATATTCCTACAAAAGTTCTTCAACATCAAATTAATGTTTTAGAAAAGGAATTGAAGTGGTCTCAAAAGAAAGCACTTGATCTTCAAGATGTTCTTCTTAAGAGCGAAGAAAAATTGTTAAATCAAACTTTTCAACAATCTGTGGAATTAACTGTCTACAGAGAAAAATTTGACATGGTTTCTTAAAAGTTGAAAGATTTTTCAAAAGAACAAACAGTTTCTCATTACACCAAAATCCCATGTGTGTCATCCAACAAAGGTAAGACTAAAGCTGAAACTTGTTCTTTCATTTATAAAGGTGAGTGCTCAAAACCGTTTAAAAATGAGGTTTCTAAAAGTACTCAGATCCAATCCAAGTCTTTTAAGAAACCCACTCACCAACAGAAAGAAAATTCTGAAAAGTCTAAATCTTTCATGCATACTGACTCTAATCGTTTTGTTCCTACAGATTATGTAAGAAGAGTTCCATCATGCCGGATTTTTCAAGTTTTTTTGTGAAGAAGGCTATCATGCCAAGTGAATTTGTTTCTAGAGATAGGATGTCTGTAATCTCTGAAAACAATGTGTGTAACAATGTAACGAATTCGTCTATTTTTTTAAAGTACTCTTTTAGTGAATTATTTAATCTATGTCCAACTCGTTATAGACGACAGGTTTCTGGAATGAATGCTTATGTGCCATACCCTGTTATAAGAATTCGGAAAAAGAAAATAAAAAAATGTTGCATCATCAGCCACAAATAAAATTGAGACTTGCCCGTTGCCGAGGCCCAAAACCAAAGCAAAGGTCAACAAGGTCTCAAATAGTCAAAAACCAAAGGCAATTTCATCGCCTAAGGTTCCAAAACCCAATAAATCAAATCTTCAATGGATTCCAAAGGGCTGTGCATCCGGACCACACATAAATGCTAAATGGGTTCCTAATACAGCACATGTGCCATATACATCTGGAACTCCTAACAAAAAGGGACCCATATTGAGATGGGTACCCAAAGTTGTGTGATCTTTATGCAGATTGTTCTTGGTTACTTCTGATCAAGACGCGTTCTTCAATGAAATGACTTCTAGTTACCATAGACTAGGACCCGTTCTTTTGCTTGTCGGTTGTGCTTAAACCGACATGTTTGGCTTCTGTGCACACAGCTCAGGACCCGCTCTTAACTCATCATGTTTTCTGAACATCTCGGTTCAGAACACGGTTTGATTGTAAATAAAAGATGGATGTGCTTGAATGCATATAGTTTTTCATTGTATGAATTTATTTGTTTTTCAGGCTAAATCCATTTGGTATATGGATTCGGGTTGCTCCAAGCATATGACGGGGAGAAGAGAATTGCTGTCCAACGTAGTTGAACAATATTGCGGGATGGTAAAATTCGGGAACAACCATTAGGCTCATATTAAAGGATACGGGAACTTAGTTCTAAATAATCTAGTCATAAAGGACGTTGACTATGTTGAGGGATTATCGCATAATCTATTTAGCATAGGATAGCTCTGTGATAAATGACTGGAAGTAACGTTTAGGGCTAAGAACTGCAGTGTAAGGAGTATGGATGGAAAAGAAATCTTATCTGGTTCCCGTAACTCTAACCTTTACACCATTGACGTAGCTAAGCTCATAGTAAAGGATAGCATTTGCCTCTTATCAAAAGCCTCTTCAAAAGACTCTTGGTTGTGGCATCGAAGGTTATCCCACTTGAATTTTGACAAAATCAACAAGCTGGCTGCGAAACAACTGGTCAAAGGTCTCCCTGAATTGCGTTATGAAAAGGACCATCTTTGTCGAGCTTGTGAGAAAGGAAAGATGAAATGATCATCTCATAAACCAAAACCCAAACCATCAACAAAAAGAGTATTGGAGTTACTTCATATGGATTTATGCGGACCGATGCGGACACAGAGCATAAACGGGAAGCGTTATGTGTTGGTTATCGTTGATGACTACTCACGATATACCTGGGTCAGATTCTTGCGATCCAGGGACGAGACAGCTCAAGAAATCATACATTTTATAAAGAGTGTCGAGACCCAACAGCAGCTGTCAGTTCAATCAATCAGATCCGAGAACGGCACGGAGTTCAGGAATTCGGTATTTGAGGGCTTCTTTCAATCCAAAGGTATTCAGCATCAATATTTTGCTACTATAACATCATAACAAAATGGGGTCGTGGAAAGGCGTAATCGTACTCTTGTGGAAGCCGCTCATACAATGCTAACATACTCAAAGCTACCTCCATTCTTGTGGGCCGAAGTCGTATCAACAGCTTGCTATACACAGAATCACTCCATTATCCATAAGCGCTTCAATAAAACTCCTTATCAACTCTTTCTGAAGAAAATGCCTTTTATCAAGTAGTTACGTGTATTTGGTTGCAGGTGCTATGTGCTGAACGATAAAGACAACCTTGAGAAATTTAACAAAAAAGCGGATGAAGTGATCTTCATTGGATACTCATCCAACTCGAAGGCTTATCACGCATTCAATACCCGAACCAGGACAGTCGATGAAAGTGTGCATGTCACATTTGCTGAGTTGGCTGAACTGGCACCCGAAGTTGATCATACAGGACCTCGCATTACACAAATGCCTGGAGACTCTTCTACTCATCCTACTTATTTTTCTTCTTCTGACTTAGTTAATTTGTTTGATCCTTTTTACGTAGAATTTTTTGGTCCTAATGCTAACGTGTCTAATGTTGTCAATAATGTATGTAATCCATCCAATTCAACTGCACCACAAAGTTTATCCACTCCATCTTCATCATCATCATACCCTCATCCATCAACATCATCCACTGATACATCCGCAGTTGAATTGACTCCTGTAATACCCTCACATATAATGCCAAATATCCTTCCTTCATCTGAACACTCGAAACTCGAATCGGAACCAGTGGTACCATCACTTGAAACCATTGACCATGAATCTTCATCCATCCCCACTTTAACCACTGAGATTCCATCCCGAGAACCCCTTCCACACGAGACTAAATGGACCCGAAGTCACCCAACCGATCAGATCATTGGTGATGTTTCAACCGGAGTTCAAACACATAGGGCATCTGCTAATGAATGTCTCTTCACATCATTCCTTAGTATGATAGAGCCCGCTCGTGTGGATGAAGCCCTAAAAAACCCAGACTGGATAGTTGCAATTCAAGAGGAACTCAACCAATTTGAACAAATCGAAGTATGGCGGTTAGTTCCTAAACCAAAAGACCGTACAGTGATCGGAACAAAGTGGATCTTTAAGAACAAACGATATGAGAACGACATTGTGATAAGGAAAAAAGCTAGACTTGTTGCCAAAGGCTATCGACAACAAGAAGGGATAGATTATGACGAGACCTTGGCTACAGTTGCACGGATCGAAGCAATCAGAATCTTCTTGGCGTACGCAGCACACAAGGACTTCAAAGTGTACCAGATGGACGTCAAGACTGCCTTTCTTAACGGTGAACTTAACGAAGAGGTGTACGTTGAACAACCACAAGGATTTGTTGATGCACATAAACCTGACCATGTTTATGTGCTAGATAAATCCCTCTATGGTTTAAAACAAACACCTCGCGAAGTATAAGTTAGACTCTTGCACGAGTATCGCAACTCCCATGGCCTCCAACTGTAAGTTAGACAACGATCCTTCTGTGAAAACTGTCGATAATACAACTTACAGAGGGATGATAGGATCCTTACTGTATCTGACTGCTAGTAGGCCGAATATAATATTTTCAACATGTCTTTGTGCTCACTTTCAGGCCGACCCGAAAGAATCACACCTAACTGCGGTAAAACGCATTTTTCGTTATCTTAAGGGTACACCCGATCTTGGTCTATGGTATCCAAAGGGAACCAATTTTGATCTTACCACTTTTTTAGATGCTGATTTTGCAGGTTGTAGAGTTGACAAAAAAAGCACGTCGGGAGGAATACAGTTCTTGGGAGACAGACCGGTGAGTTGGTCCTCCAAAAAGCAGAATTGGGTTTCAACATCCACAGCTGAGGCTGAGTATGTAGCAACTGCAAGCTGTTGCTCTCAATTGCTGTGGATGAGAACACAATTATGCGATTATGGATTCTCACTCACCAATATCCCAATTTACCGCGATTCTCGAACTGCAATTGCCATCTCTTGCAATCCCATGCAGCACTCTCGAACGAAACACATAGATATCAGGTATCATTTTATTAAAGATCACGTAGAAAAGGGAACCATTGAGTTGTATTTTGTTGGCACAGAATATCAGCTTGCGGATATATTTACTAAAGCTTTAGACGAACCTCGTTTTCAGTTTTGAGTATCCCATATCGGCATGTTGAATCCGCCTTCCAATTAAATATCAGATATTGTCTTAAATAATTCTATTTCAATCTATCATGTTTGAAATTCCTTTATTTTAGAAAATATCTGTTATTTAAATTTAAGGATTATGTCACAAAATTGAAACTCAATATTTCCTTTTCTATGTACATTTTTTTATAATTAATGATCTTGACAAATTGCTGTGTGAATTCTTCATCACTGAGTGGGACGCAAACGAAATCCAAGTTTGTCTGTATCTTTTAAGGCTAAACAGGTTCAAGGACTTAATCTGCAAAAGAAAAGGAATCGAATACGTATTTATTTGAGGGGTAGTATAGTTAGAATGTTAATTTTTATAATTCTTCATTTTTTTTAATTTTAGCAGTTAAATTTTTAAATTTTTGGTCGGTTATATTTTAGTTCATTTTTATGTTTAATTTAATAGGTCAGAAAATCCCAAAAAGATTTTAGTTGTTCAAAAAATATCAAAAATATTTTATTTTGTTTTTGCTTATTTTTTGTTACAAAGAAAAATTTCAAAAAAGATGCAATTTTATGGGCCAAATTTTTGTTTAAACTCTATTTGTTTTATTGTTTTTTTTTAAGGCCCAAATCTTTAATTTGTGGTGTTTTGTGTGTGTGGTGTGTTCAAAATCCGGCGGCCCATCTTAAGGGAAAAGGGCGCGGATCTACTGACCCGACCCGATCCGAGACCCTTTAAAAGGGATGGTCAACGGTCAAATCTTCATTTCCTTCTTCTTCAAGCTATTTCTTTTCTCCTTCTCTCCTTCCTCTCTGCCGACGTGAAACCACCGCCCAAACCACCATAACCACACCTCCAAGCTTTGTAGTCCACCGTTTTATGTCGTTTATCTTGCTTCTTTCAACTTCGGCACTATCAGGTACCCACTTTCTATCTTTATTTCAGCATTTAACTTCATAAATTGTGTGTTTGATTTTCAAATTTTTATTAGTTTTTCACTTCGGTTTTTGCTAATTTTAGGACATCTAACGTGTTTTATCTACTTAGTTGTAGTTATATAAAATGTTCCTTATATGTTTTTAGTCTAGGATCATTAATTATGCATTTTTGTTTCAATCACCACTGTTCACGTTGCATGTTGCATGAACTCATTAAATGAACTGATGCATTTCGGACGTCCAAATTCAGACCAAGCTCTGAATTCGGATGTCTCACTTAGACATAATTTCAAGGTTTTCAATATTCATAGACCGAATTCGGACACTGTGCATCCGAACTCGGACCACTATTGATCCGAATTCGGTCCTTCTAAGAAAGTCCACAATTTTCATTAAGTAAGTTCATCAAACACTGTTGATCCGAATTCGAACCACATCTGAAATTCCTATGTCATCCGAATTCGGACCATTCCCTCATCATGCATCAACACAAACTTCGGTCCTAATCCGAATTTGCAGCACCATCCGAATTCGGTCCAGCACCACCCACATCTTTCGAATTCGGACCCCCATTTATCATTCATCATACTTCATCCGAATTTCGACCGGATCCGAAATCAGTGACACTGTTCATCCGAATTCGGTCCATCCGAAATCCAACACTTAGCATATTTTTCAACTTTTCACTTTTTGCATTTTCACTATAAATCAAAAATCCAAAAAGATTTTTATTTCGGTGCACCATTGATTAGAGTTAGGATTAGTGTTTGAGTGAAAATGTCTGTTCTAACATTAGTCTCTTAACGATTGACTTTGGACTTTATTCAGTAGAATTGTATTGTACTAATAAAGACCCGATGCTTTAAACAGATCCGACAGTTTCTATTTCACATTTATCTACACTTCATATGAATGTCTTATCATTTAAAGTCTTTTGTTCTAACTTTGATGCACTTTTTTCAGGGTACATGGAACCAGCTGTCGTTCTAACCTTACCTCATCCCCCCATTCCCATCAACAACGCTCAATTACCCGAACAATCCATTCTCCCTCAAGCCGAGTTTGTCAAGTTCATACCCCATAACTGGCAGCTCGATGTGTCCATCCTCACCAAAGAACCCCAAACTCTAGCCTTCGACATCCTCACTCACCACCCCATATACTACTCCATTTCTACAGCCAACGCCATTCCCCAAATCTATCTGCAACAATTCTAGAACTGATTGCAGTTTGTCCATGATGCCGAACCTCACTTCACTTCCACCACTGACTGTGTTCCAGTCAAGATAACCACCGCCGCCATACGCCATATACTTCACCTACCTCCCGAAGCCTATTTGCCGACCCCCTTTCAATTTGCTCCCATTCTTTCCGTCCAAGAAACCCTCACTGAAATCCAAACCTCGGGTTATGACGGCCCTCTTACCAAACCCTCCGATTTCAATAAATGCTTCACTGCGAAGCATGCTGGCCATGACTCAGCCTCATCACAGTCCCTTGCTATGTTTGCTGGTTTTGCCTTCAATTGCCATGTCGATTACGCAGCATTCCTCTTCGAGGAATTGAAGAGAGTTCATATGGAGAGGGGAACTAAACGAGGACGCAAATACATCCCTCTCCAACGTTTCCTGCAGCTCATCATAGAATATGCCATGGATAATGATTAGGACATTCATGAGCGTCCTGAGGCCGATGTCTACCCTACAGTGGCAATCCAGAAGTTTAATCCGCCGAAAGGGGCTCCGTCTGTGCCGATAATGACTATCCCAATGTCCCTTCTTCTAAGGGATATGCATTTGGAAAGGGTTCGGGCGTATATAAGAGTATTTTATCCGGATGAGGCTCAGTCAGAACCGACTGAGCCTAGCCAGTCCGAAGGTGAGGATAGATTAAGTGTGGACGAGGGAGAATTAGAGGAAGTACAACAATCCATGAGGTTAGGTGAGCGGGACACTGTGCATGTGAGCGAGGGAGAAGCAGGTGAGGCGGCAAAGGCGGCGGATTCCGAACGAACCGAATCTGTCGTATGAGGGAGAGAAATCACATCTGAGGGTGACCGCAGCCCAATAAGTCGGACAACCCACTCGAAGACCATTAGTCCGATGGTCGAACTAACCCCCACCACCCACTTGGCATCCTCCCAACAGGGTGCTATTTCATTACATGGGAATACACCACATATAACATCGCCCAATCATTCGGAGAGCGGCGGTGTTGAACGAGGTCACACTCCGCCCCACGTGACCGAACATTTTTCTTTCACGATTCCCTCCCCACCCATACACACAACGCACGATGCCTTTGTGGCATCCCATAGAGTTGCCTCTGCGGCGGCTCCACAAACTTCTGCATCTGCACATCCCATAGTGGAGCCAGAATTGACAGAAGGAAGACCTGAAGTGGCTCCATCAACGCCATCCACTTCAGGCCATCTCCCAATTAACTTAGAGATGTTAACGGCAGCTCTTCGTGCTGCCAGAGTTGTTACCCGGGCTGACCTGGACGCCCAAAAGGAGGCTACAGAAGAACGTCATACCGCCCTTCTCTCATTTATAAAGGGTAAGGGTGTCGCTTCTGAGGATTTGCCTCCACCAGGATCCCATTCAGTCCAGGCACAGATTGCAGAGCTCTCAAACAAGATAGACGCGCTAACTCGCCTAATCCTCCAAGTCCAGGAGCTACTCAACTCAAGAATGGACCGTCGTAAGTCTGTTGTCATCGAGCTACAGTGCCGTCCTCAGGCTGAGTCCCAGAAATGAAAGCATGACGATCAGGACGACCCTGATCGCCATGAGGGGGAGAAACTCCAGAAAACTCAGTCTGAGTACCTCATGTTGATTGCAGGGGGAGCAGAAACAGAATATACAGAGGTTCAGGGGTCAGGGGAAAAGATGTAAGAGGCTCAGTAATACCTGATGTTAGAAGACGAGCCCATGTTCGAGGGTCCAACTCCACTGGATCCAATGATAGCTATGGTTGAGTTCGAGCCCGTTCATGAAAAAGTTGAAATCATATTGGTGTCTGACTCAGACTCTGATACTGAGGACAACGAGCCTTTAATCATTCCTAAACCTGAGCCAGAATAACCTAAAAATTCATCAGCTTCCTCATTTGATTTCCTAAACTCACCACCACCAACTCCACAGCAATAAATTCTATCATCCATCTAAGCTCCCCCATCACTCAAAGAATCCCATCTAGTCCAAAGCCCGCCAAGATCTCCGAGTCCTCCCATAGTCCAACAAACTGAACAACCAGGTCCTTCACAAACCAAGAGGGTAGATTGCTTTGATGAAACCCCTATAGGACCCGGTGAATATAAGAGAGATGATATGTATTGGGTGGATCGTTATTCGAATGGAAAAGTACAAACTCGTCCACCTGAAGAGAAAGAGGAACTAAGACAAGAATGGCGGGGGACAATCATCAAATTGCTAGAAGCTAAAAAATCTGAAATAGAAGAACCCCCCGTTCAGGGCCTCAAAGAATTCCTTCAAAAATTTCCTCCGGAATAATTTCAGAATCTGTTCCTAGAAGAACAGTTTAAGATCGTATTCAGAAAGAAGCCTGGGTCATTCAGCAGACGCTTATAATGGAACTGACCAATGTGACCAAAGCTGAACAGGCCGAATACTATCAACTAATGCTCAGGGGGAGAAGATCCAAAGTCTCAAAATCAAAGATAAAGAAACTCCTGACCATGACCATGTGCAGAAGAGAAAAAGTATACTATCCTGCCATTCAGGTAGAAAGAGAAGATGACACGGTTGAGGAGTTCTACGAGAATGAATTGGACTTCATAAGTGTGGACGACGTTGAATTCTTACACAACCGATTGAAAAATCATATTAAACAACGTCTGTCTCACATGACTGCCGTAGGTTTCCTTGTTCATAGTATTAACCGCTGCTCTGTAATCATGTGCCTCAGAGATTTCCAAATGGCAATAGAGAGCGCGCTGGTTAAAGTGGGCATACGAGCACCTGAATAAGACAGCTTCCTCCTCGCCCACCATCCTGCCTACAGAGTCATCTTTAGAGGAGGCCCGGGTGTCATTTTTGTATATCAGAAGGGCTACTAAAGGTTCATGCGCTTTGAGGATCTTCCCTGTTATTCCGACGGTACTCTCAGATTGGTTGGAGTTGCGCTTACTTAGAAAGTTCAAAAATATGATGCTCAACCAGATCCAGAACAAAGATGCTCACCGAAGGAAATTTAGGATATCCTCAGCGGCATTAAACTCCTGAACGAACGGCTACATATGAGACAAGTGATCAGCTGATTTTACGTCATCCTTGGACTCCGCGAATCTACCGACCATGCCAGAGTTCCAGGACCTCCACGTTGATCCAAAAGGGGGAGATTGTTAGACATTTAATTTCGATCATGTGGACTTATTTTGTAATAATTATTTTGTTTATGTTAGTCTTGTATTTATTTCCTTGTAAGTTTATTTCTATGTAAAAGTCTAGGGGGCAATTGTGTCAATGCTCCAATGTTAACTAAAGGAGCCTAGAAATAGGCTCCTAGGGTTTGTAAATGAAAACACGTGGATTGAATATTCAAAGAGATTCTAGCTGCCACTTTTGTTTTACTCTCAAACATTCTTATTGTCTTCTTAATCATTAGACAATTATTGAGCTTGATTCTTCTTGTGTTTGATAAAAGAAACATTAAAGTGCTGATTATTTCTGGCAATACTTACGACATCCGTCATTTTGTCTGAGAGACACTGGTGGTTGTCGACTACCTAGACGTGACATCACAATTGAGTTCTTCTCAGAAATTTGAGAACTACTCCAGCGTGTATCACTAGGCATTGTTTTTAAGGTTTGTTGCTCCTGTTTCCCAATGTTTAGAGAAGACTATGAATTTTTGTAGGGACAACCTGAAGCAACATGTCCTTTCTCATGACACTTAAAGCAAGACATCTTGTCAATAGATTTCTTATAGGCACTCTTTGACCTAGGTGTCTTTCTTATGCCCTAATTCTTTGTATCAACAGCTTGGTTTAACTCCCCTTTGTTATTATTACTTACAGTCTTATCTTCTTCTAGTTTTGGCAAACAACTAGACTGCACACACTGTCCAATTTTTTTAACCTGAGGAGTAGTTGAATATACTTTAGAAGGCTCAGTTACCTTGACTACCTATGATTTAACCGTATCCTTGGTCGTATCCTGAGAAATAGGTACATGGTTGCTATTTGCCTCAGCAACCTTAGCCCTAGACTAAGCTAATTCCATATCTTTAAGGGAGATCTCTTTGGTCAGTGACTCTACATGCTCATAAATTAGTTCATTCCTGATACTTTGTTCAATAAGTTTGTCATTTAGAACTATCAAATCATGAGCATCATTTCTCAGTTTGGCCTGAAGATCTTCCTTAATGTCTAATAAATTATCATTATCTGATTTTAACGATTGAATTTGAGCAGTCATAGATGAATGTGTTCCTAGTACTAAATTTAATTTATCATTCAAAGTAATACATAAAACACATAAAGCATGAAAAGTAGAAAAGTTTAGAATTACCTTTTTTCGATTAGATTTGATGTTGGCCATCTGAGCTGCAAACTCCAAAGTAGTCAGCTCCTTAGTAGTTTCCAGCACCAAAGGATCTGAATTAGACTGCTGCGTATCCTCTTTATTTTCCTCTTATGCTCCCATATCCGTGTCTGTTTCTTTGGCCATGAAAGCCCTAGTATTCGCCTCTGGATGTGTATTCCAATCATATGTGCCATCTAACTGTTTGTTAGTCCCCACATTAGTAAGTAAACCAGCCACTAAACCCTGATTTCCTGATCTCTGATTCCCTGAACTGGCTGCATACTGACGTCCCGAGTTCTGATGATTATCCATTTTGGGTCTTTCACACTCTCTCGCAAAGTGTTCCAACCCCTGGCAGTTATAGCACCTAACTTTGACTTATCGAATCCAACATTGTTCACACTTATATTTCTTCCTGTTCTTTTCATGAACCTCTTCAATCTCCGTGTGACCATAGCCAATTGCCATTGTAGGTCCATTTTCTCAAAGTCATCCAGATCTACCTGATCATAATCTTCTTTCCATAGAGCTGGATCGTTTTTTTCCCTTGAAGGGAATTTCCGTAAGCTGCTACAAACGATGCTAGAAGCTTTAGTTGCTCCTCTGCAGTTTTAGCACTCATTGGCATTTTTGTGTATCCCTGAGACGATGATCCTGAAGTTGATGTCTGCGGCTGATCATCCGGATTTGAAAAACCCAGAAAGGTCCAATCATGAGATACTTCAGCTTCCCTTGGTATGCCTTCTTGTTCTCCAGAATAGAATGTTGTAGCTGCCGACGTAGATGCACTAGAAGTAGAAATCTTTGATTTCTAGAAGTTTATTTCAGGATCTTGGACTTGATCAAGTTCTCTCTCCTTCTCATTTTAAGGTTATATGCTCTCAAAGTCCCGATGACTTCATCCAGTGTGAGAGTTTCTAACTTTTCCTCGTCATGCTTTATGAGTGCTGTGTACATCTCCCATTTCGCTGGTAAAGCATCAAGAAGCTTTTCTATCTTTTTTAACTGTGAATAATCAACCCTGTGATTATGTAACTCAGTCAGAAGGTGATAAAACCTTGTAATCAGCTCATCTAAACTTTCATTCTTCACACTCTTGAAGATGGCAAATTGTTTTTCAAAATTTCTGTTCTCCCCTTTCTTACCCTCGGATTTCCCTCACATCTATTCTCTAAAGCATCCCAAAGCTCTTTAGAAGTTCTATGATTTTTGAAAGTGTGCAAAATTTCCAAAGGTAGTGCCATTCTAATCAATGACAGTGCTTGATTCTCGGCTTCATAAATCCTCATATCGTCATCTTTCATATCTTGATATGACAAAACCTTTACTTGACCCTCGAGTTCTTGTGTTGGAGGAATGCAGCCTTCGTCTATGCATATCCACATACGCATGTCGTTGAATCTTGCGAAGTCTGCAAATCTGTCCTTCCACCAATAATAATCTTCTATTTTCATCAACTTGGGTGGAGAATATGCCTTGCCGACCTCATGATCCATTTCAATGAATTGTTGCAAACTTGACATCCTGTCCAAACTTTTTGTTTTCGAACTTAAATAACTTAATTTAAAATTAATTTAATTTAATTTTAAACTCCTTCGAACTTAGGTAAGTTCGAATGATATTAAATTAAATTCGTTTGAAATTAAATTTGAATTTATATAAGTTCAAAGTCAACAAGTTCGACTGATAGCAAGTTCGAAAAACTCTGACAAGTTCGAACCACTGACAAGTTCGAATTGTACTTAATTTTCTGACAAGTTTGATATCTGAAAAATTCGATGCTAGCAAATTCGACTTTCTGCCAAATTCGAATAAGCCCTAAATTAAGTTCGAGAGGAGCGTATATCTGACAAGTTCGAATGAACCCTAATACCCCCTATGTTCGAGCGCTGCAAGTTCGAGAAACAACCAAAAATGTGAATTTTTCAAGTTTTCATATTAAACCAATGTTTTTAAGAACAAAAACAATGATTTCGACTGGAAAAATGAACTAATAAGAATTTTTATCCGTTACTTTGCTTGTATAAATCGAAAAACTTATGAAAAATGTGATTTTTCCGTCACATACGCCATGAAACCAAGAATGTTTAAGATAAACGCGAAGAACACAATGAACACTCTTATGGCTCTGATACCACTTGTAAGGTCACCTACCTAAGGATCCAATCTTGACGCGACACCGTCCAATGAGTGAAGAATCCTCGTTAGTGGCTTAACGGATTGATCACACGCACGATTCACGGAGACCAACACAATGATGGACGTAAAAACGGATGTCCCGACACGTAAATCTCTCCAAGAACACTCTGCTAATCACACACAAGTTCGTAATCGCCTCACACACGAATTTCTACAAAGATTAGTTCACCCGGATGCTCTATTTGCTCTCAAGTTCGACAGAACCTCTGAGCCGTCAAAGATCATTGAATTCACAAAGATAAGTTCATTATCCGATAAGTTCGTGACGGCGCTGCTCACGAACTTGTAGACACTCTTCTTTAACTTATCTTTGAACTTATTCTAGAACTTATTCTATAATTTAATCTAGAACTTATTCTAGAACTTAATTTAGAACTTATTCTAAACTTGTTCTAGAACTTATTATAGAACTTAATCTAAACACGGCATCCGGGTGAACTAATCTTTGCAGAAATTCGTGTGTCAGGCGATTACGAACTTGTATGTGATTAGCAGAGTATTCTTGGAGAGTTTCACGAGTCGGGACGTCCGTTGTTACGTCTATCATTGTGTTGGTCTCCGTATTTCGTGTGTGATCAATCTGTTAAGCCACTAACGAGGATTCTGCACTCGTTGGACGGTGTCGCGTCAAGATTGGATCCGTAGGTAGGTGACCTTACAAGTTAGTTCTAGAACTTATTCTAGAACTTATTTCTAGAACTTATTCTAGAACTTAATATGGAACTTATTCTAGAACTAATTATGATAGTCTAGAACTTACCATGCAAATTTAAACATCATACACAATCATGGTATCAATAACAAAACTAGACTGCTGTCGTCACACGGGATGTACCAACAGACTCCCCCTTGACGATAGCTTCTAGTTGTTGTTCATTGATCGTAATAGACTATCAGATTCATAGACTATGAATACCAAAACTAGATAGCTATTGTCACATCCGGTGTATCAACAAGTAATGATTCAGTGCATACACAAAGTGAGACTGATTCCTTTTAAATCAGCTTTCGTCCACCCTACTGCTTCTTTATATTTGACTAGCACTTGCAGTTGAGCTTTCTCTTGCTCTTTAGTCAGATCTGATGAAATTATGACAGGAAACGTGTCATTCTGACCTAGAAAAGCATATTTCAGATGCGATGACAGCTCCTTCAATTCTAGAGTAGGTGGTTGCTCTCATGAAGGTTTGGCTGATTTGGGTAAATCAGTAGCTGATTTTTCAGTCCTATGGGTCCAAGGTGGTTGTTTTGATTCTAGTGTGGATTCCATGACTACTTGTAACTCATCACACTCAATATGATTTAACATGGCTATTTCATTCTCAGCAAAGAATAACTTAGTAGCATCTTTGTTGTTAATTAACGAACTATGCTACTGCGCAAGTTCGTCCACCATGTCTATAAGATAACATTCTGAATCAATAGTAGAGACACTTGAAACATTAAAATACATTCAGTCTTAATTTTCTATTACCAAAGGCAATATCCACTGCTCTTGTCCTATAATTAATTTGTGCATTAATTGTGGCTAAGATAGGTCTGTCTAGGAAAATAGCCGGTTGATTATCTCCCATTAAACTTTCGGTGTCCAATACTAGGAAGTCAACTGGATAGTAAAAATCTTCAACTTTTACTATGACATCTGATAGAATACCTCTTGGGCAATTGGTTGACTGATCTGCTAGTTGTAAGATAATATCGGTTGTCTGTTACTGACCTAGATCATGTTTGTCAAACAAGTTTCCAGGTAAAATATTAACACTAGCTCCAAGATCAAGCAATGCTTTCTTAATCTGCACATTGCCTATTGTCACTGGAATCAATGGTGATCCAGGATCTTTCAGCTTAGGAGGTAGAGAACTAGAATGTCACACCCTGCTACCCAGGTTGGCAGCGAGGCGTGACGAGTGCGGAAGCATAACCATAATCATAATGAACGACCACTATATGGACGTTTTTAAAATACATCGTTAAAGCTTTAAGGCATAGCAATGTTTTACATAGTCTGATACGAGAAATGAAGTTCGCACATAATTAAAATATCCAAAATAATGCAGCTAAATCTCCGTAAATTTTGAACATGCATGCGACTCCATGGAAGCGGAAGTTTGAAAGTAAAAATACGTCCGAAGGCTAACTTGCCTTAATTTCCTGAAAATACACGCTAAAATACGTCAACAAAAATTGTTGGTGAGCTCATAGGTTTACACGTAAATCTGACACGTATGGACAACAATAATAGATATTGAATTTATAAAATCATAAATTCCTTGTTATGTATTACATATAAACCATCATGCAACCGAAGCTTAATTTAAAATGAGTTTGCCCTGTGCAGTATTCCCATACGTAATACCGTTTGTTGAATATATATATGCACCCGCTGTTAGCCAACCCGACTAACCCGAGTGGGGGACATGACTCCCAATAGATCTATCCACAATATATTCGCGCTTACAAATAAATGCAATTAACGGTTCATGATATCAGGGCTAATGGAACCACAAGTGTAATACATAATAGAAATGAAGATATTTCTGTGTCAATATGAAAACGAAGCATGTATTTCATCCCCAAAACATAACAGTGTGAAAATAGGGGCTATGAGAACTCACCGAGCGTGTGATGGTAAAAACTAGCGTAAAGTGCTTTTTAGCGTAAAGTGACGGATGATGCACCGAGCGAGATTAAACGGGTCCTAAATGATAATAAGGACTTAATATCTTTAATATATGATGATATATATATATATATATATATATATATATATATATATATATATATATATATATATATATATATATATATATATTTATAGATTTTTATGTCTTAAATCACCCAACATTACAAGTTTATAAATAAAATTTGCTTAAAACGTCAAGTATATATATATATATAGTTTTCCAGCTTCTTCGGAGGTTTTTCGGCCTACTTTGACGCTGTTTTTGACCAAGCTCCAAAATGTTTTAGACTTTGGTTTTCTAGGACATTAAACTACTATATACAAAGGATCTTTAGAAACAAGAACGGCCATTTTTCGAGATGTTTAGGTTGGTGAAAAAGCTCGTTAAAAACCCTATGTTGGCCATTTTTGAGCTGTCAAACTTTCGGTTTTCCAAATAATTTCTGGAGGTCTTAAACTTCAAAATAAATTATGAAAAACTCCAGATCTATAGTTAAGACATAGATCTAACTTTTGAGACAAGAATCAACTCATTTCGTTGAGTTATGAATTAGTTATGATTTTTCAAAGTCGATATAAATTTTCTGCCGAAATTCCGTAGTTTATAAACTTGAAACAACTTATGATTCTTGTTGTTTATTCAAAGACTACTTGTATAAAAGTTTTAAAAGTTATATAACACATATATAACACATGTTTTCATAATATTAACATGTTTATTATGTGTTCATATATTCATATGCACATTTAAAGAAACAACTTAAAAATAAAAACTAGAAACTTATAAACTTGAGTTTTTATGAAACTTGTTGTTGTTGGTGATTATATATATTATGCAAGACTTATATAAACATAAATGTATGATGAAATAAGTTAGTATTTACTTACTTTGATGTATTTGGAAGATGATTTTGAGTAGAAGTTGAAATCATTGCAAGGTTTGCACTAAGAACACTTGAAGAACACCAAGAACACTTGAAGAACACTTTGAATGAAGAATTTTGTGATGAAAGGGTGCCTTGGCCGGTTTTAATAGGAGAGAAAAAGAGGTTTTTGGTGTGTTTAAAATGAATGAAAGACTTCTCTATTTATAGAGGAAATTTTGTCTTTCAAATGATGACAAGCATGGGAGACAAAAGTTGAGTGCACTTTTAAACAAAATGATGGTGTTTAAAATAATATTATTTAAATAATAGTCAACTTCTAATACACCATATGGCCTAATGGCCGGCCCTTAGGTGTATATCCATGTATTTTCATTTTTTTTTGTATAAATGTATTTAGAAATGTATTCTTGTATTTTCCTTTTCTTGAAATTTTATAAATACTTATGGATGAATTGTTTTAATGAATTGTTTTAGTCTTTCATAATTAATGTTAAGTAATTGTATTAGTGTATGATTAGTGTCACTAATCATAATTTAATTATGTACTTAGTTGAATTAATCCCTCATATCGTAAATCGATCGGATTAATTGATTTCTCGATTCATCGCACCGATGAATTTGATTCAAATTGAGTTGAATTTTCTAATAAACCTTGTTAATCACTTGATTAATCTCTAATGACCACTGATTAGGTTATAATTTGTTATTGAATACATATTAGGTCATTGTTGCTAACCTGGTTTAGTGTCGGATGTTACAGTCTCCCCCTGTTAAGGGAATTTCGTCCCGAAATTAGCTCGTGTTCTCCACTTCTTGAGTACTTGAGAATAGGTGAGGGTATTTTTCTCGGAACTGATCTTCGTGTTCCCATGTAAACTCAGGACCGCGCTTAGAGTTCCATCTGACTTTTATTATCGGGATCCGGCTGCGCTTTAGTTTCTTGACTTCTCGGTCCATTATTTCTACGGGTTGTTCAATAAAGTTCAACTTATCGTCTAATTCTAGCTCATCCATGGGTATAACGAGTGTTTCATCAGCCAGGCACTTCTTAAGATTGGACACTTGGAAGGTATTATGGACGTTACTAAGCTCTGGGGGCAGATCGAGTCGGTAAGCTACCGGGCCAATTCTTTTGGTGATCTTGAATGGTCCGATATAACGAGGATTAAGTTTTCCTCGTTTCCCAAAACGGATTACGCCCTTCCAAGGCGAGACTTTTAACATTACTTGATCTCCCTCTTGGAATTCCAAATCCTTCCGTCGAATGTCTGCATAACTTTTCTGTCGATCCCGCGCGATCTTTAACCGGTTACGAATCTGGGCAATCTTTTCTGTAGTCTCCTGGATGATCTCAGGTCCAGTAATCTGACTATCTCCTACTTCAGCCCAACAACGAGGTGATCGACACTTTCGGTCGTAGAGTGCCTCGAATGGGGCGGTCTTAATGCTCGAGTGATAGCTGTTGTTATAGGAAAACTCGACTAATGGCAGGTGCCTGTCCCAACTTTTGCCAAAATCGATGACACATGCCCTTAACATGTCTTCCAAAGTCTGAATCGTCCTTTCCCTCTGACCGTCCGTTTGCGGGTTATAGGTTGTGCTCATATCTAGGCGTGTACCCAGTGCTTCTTTCAATGACTGCCAAAATCTTGATGTGAACCGGCTGTCCCTGTCTGATATAATTGATACTGGCACTCCATGCCTTGAGACGACTTCTTTAAGATAGATTTGTGTTAACTTATCCATCTTATCAGTCTCCTTGATTGGAAGGAAATGTGCGGTTTTGGTAAGTCGATCAACAATCACCCAAATAGTGTCATATCCTCCAGAAGTCTTTGGCAACTTGGTGATGAAATCCATGGTGATGTTTTCCCACTTCCACTGGGGTATTTCTGGTTGAACTAGCAATCCTGATGGTTTTTGGTGCTCAGCCTTAACCTTCAAACATGTTAAGCATTTGCTGACATAGGTAGCAATGTCAGCCTTCATATTTGGCCACCAGTACATTCCCTTCAAGTCGTGATACATCTTATCTGACCCTGGATGAATAGCATATCTTGTCTTATGCCCTTCATCCATGACCAGCTTCCTTACTCCTCCGAGTTTTGGTAGCCAAATTCTGCCCATGAAGTATCGACATCCATTTGGCTTGATTTCAAACTGCTTATCCATACCTCTCAAGGCTTCATCTAGTAGATTACCCTCTTTGACTGCTTCTTCTTGTACCTCGCGGACTTGAGTGTTTACGTTTGACTGTATAGTCATGACCAAAGCTCGGACTCTCAAGGGTTTAACCCGTTCCTTTCGGCTCAGGGCATCAGCTACGACATTCGCCTTCCCCGGATGATAACGAATTTCGCAGTCATAGTCGCTAAGTAGTTCAACCCAACGACGCTGCCTCATATTTAACTCTTTCTGATTCAGAATATGCTGAAGGCTTTTATGATCTGTGAACACCGTGCATTTAGTTCCATACAGGTAGTGCCTCCATATTTTGAGAGCAAACACCACTGCTCCAAGCTCTAAGTCATGAGTCGTATAATTCACCTCATGAATTTTGAGGTGTCGTGATGCGTAAGCAATGACTTTATCCCTTTGCATGAGCACACAACCTAATCCATTGTGTGAGGCATCACAGTAGACCACAAAATTTTCAGTCCCTTCAGGTAAGGACAGAATTGGTGCACTACACAATCTTTGCTTTAACTGCTGAAACGCCTTTTCTTGCTCTTCACCCCAGATATACTACACATCCTTCCGCGTCAATTCTGTTAAGGAACCTGCTATCTTTGAGAAGTTTTCGATAAATCGCCTATAATAACCGGCAACTCCTAGAAATTGGCGGATCTCCGTGGGGGTTCTAGGAGTCGCCCAGTTCTTTATGGCCTCGATTTTTGATGGATCAACTTGGATTCCCTGGCTGTTGATCACATGACCAAGGAATTTAACTTCTCGCAACCAATTCACATTTTGAAAATTTGGCGTATAACTGTTCCTTCTCTAACAACTCCAAGATCAGCTTGAGATGTTGTTCATGCTCCTCTTTATTTTTGGAATAGATGAGAATATCGTCTATGAACACTATTACAAATTTGTCTAGATACGGTTTACACGCTCGATTCATGAGGTCCATGAATACGGCTGGTGCGTTGGTCAAACCGAATGGCATTACCTGGAATTCATAATGTCCATAACGTGTTCTGAATGCTGTCTTGGGAATGTCTTCTTCCCGAACCTTTACTTGATGATAACCGGATCGCAGATCAATCTTAGAGTAGAAGCTAGATCCCTGTAGCTGGTCAAACAGGTCATCAATTCTGGGAAGAGGGTAGCGGAACTTTACCGTTAACTTGTTTAGCTCTCGGTAGTCTATGCACATTCTGAAGGATCCGTCTTTCTTTTTCACGACCAAGACCGGAGCTCCCCAAGGTGAGGAACTTGGTCGAATGAATCCTTTATCCATCAACTCTTGTAATTGATTGGATAGCTCTTGCATTTCAGAAGGGGCGAGTCTATATGGGGCTCTTGCGACCGGTGCAGCTCCCGGCACCAAATCGATTTGAAATTCTACTTGCCTAGCTGGCGGAAGCCCAGGCAAATCTTCCGGGAAGACCTTCGGATAGTCACAAACCACTGGAATATCCTCGAGTCGCTTCTCCTCCGACTCTTTTTCTGCAATTTGTACCAGTACTGCATGGCAACCTTTCCTAAGGCATTTTAATGTTCTTAGGCCGGATATGACATTCAACTGTCGGTTCTTTCTTTCTCCTTGGACTATTAGGAACTTCTTCTTGTGGTGTGGTATCCGTACCACTTTCTTACCACACAAAATCTCGGCATGATTGTGTGACAACCAATCCATACCAACTACTACATCAAAACTTCCGAGTTCTATAGGCATTAAGTCTATCTTAAAGGGATGATTTGCCAGCTTCAGTGTGCATTCCTTAATAATACTACTTGCCTCTATTATTTTACCGTCAGCCAGTTCTATAGTATAAGAGTTGTCTAAGGGAAAAGGAATGGCATTCAATTGATTACTAAACTTATCAGATATAAAGCTCCTATCAGCACCAGTATCAAAGAGTACGTAAGCGTAAATGTCATTTAAAAGAAACGTACCTAATACTACGTGGGGATCTTGACGAGCGTCACCTGCTCCTAACACAAAAGCTCTCCCCTGAGCTCCTCCACCGTTCCTCAACTTCGGGCACTCACTCTTGAAGTGCCCAGTAACTCCACATTCAAAGCAACCTCTTTGACTGCCGTCATTGGCACCCGGGGTTCCAAACTTACAGTCTTTGGTCATATGGCCAATACGTTTGCATTTTCCACAAGTTGGGCAGGGACCCTTGTTGTGATGAAAGGTGCATTGGGTGCAGAAAGGCTTGGTACCCGTGTAACCTTTCCTTGACTCAGTTCCTGCTACATAAGCCTTGATGGTCTCGGGCTTCTTGGATTGCGAACCCGTGTTCTTCCCGGACTTGTCTTCCCACTTCCTCTTGTTTTCCCCGGCTTTGGCTTCATTCCTCCGGGAGACTTGATCCATTAGATTGTTGGCCATCCTGATGGCATCCTGTATGGTGGATGGGTTGGAGGCAGTGACATTACCTTGAATTTGAGGAGCGAGTCCCCAAATGTAACGTTCGACCTTCTTGTACTCCGGGGTCACCATCTGAGGGCACAAAATGCTCAGTTCATGAAATCGGTTGGTGTACCCCGCTACATCCGTTCCCTTCATAGCCAGATTCCAAAACTCTGACTCCATTTTCTGTAGTTCATTCCTAGGGCAGTACTCATCGGTCATCATTTGTTTCAACTCGGTCCAGGTGAGTTGGTAAGCTGCATCAATTTCCACAGACTGGGTGTACGAGTTCCACCATGTCAAGGCACTGTCTTGCAGAGTGTGGGTGGCGAACTTTACCTTCTCTCCTTCTATGCATCCGCTAACACGGAAGACGGATTCCAACTTTTCGAACCAGCGTACTAATCCGACGGCTCCTTCGGTCCCATTGAAGTATCGGGGTTTGCAGCAAAAAACCCCTTAATCCCGCAACCTTTAGGGTGGGTTTCAGTTCCTCCTGTGGTGCGGCTAGCACCACCATCTCCGTTAGCTGAACTATTGCTGTTGGTCTCGTAAGTGGCTATAACAGCAGCCACTCTTTGTGCAACTAGCTCCTCAATTTCAGTGGCGCTCATAACTCGTCTCGGCGGCATTATCTTAAAGTTTAAAGGAAATAGCATAGCGTAAGAAGTTGAATCTTAAAGATGTAAATTTTTCTTAAGGCACAACACTATAATCATCAAACACAATTTCATAAATAACTTGCAATTTTCATTAATCATTCATAATTTTCTTACATTGGGGGCGGGTTATTACCCGAAAATTTTAGTCCTACACTATTACATAATAAGTTCCTAATATTACAAAGATAGAGGGGGGGTACTAGGTGTGGGAGTGATCAGGGGTCTCTCCCTTTTCTAAGGCATTGAGGCGCAAAGTCAGCTCCTCGATCCGAGCTTGGCTTTCGGCTAGTTGCTGCCGAAGCTCATTCAGGCCATCCTGTTGGATGGTGAGAGCATGCTGGTTAACCTAGTATAAATTGGAGTTTTGAATCTCCTCCCACTCCAGACGGGCAGTCAATTCTCCAATATCTAGGTTAAGTGACCGAATTTGGTGATCATGCCTGGTAGACGGTGCTACCAAGAGTGGTAAGGCTGACCGGCGGTTTCTTGGGTAAGTGACGAGATAGGTGCGGAGGATGGTCCTCCAATCTCAAAGTGGGGAGGGATTCCTTCCTCCCGCCTCCATTCTTGGAGGGTCTCGGGTATCCAGCCCCATCTTCGGGCATTTGACCGTCGTCTTGGTGGTGAACTTGGTTGTGGTGCTGGCACGGGGATAGACTCCCGTCTTGGCATGAAAACTCTCTTGCGGGGTGTATAGAGCATCTTTGGGCCATTGGGGTGAGGGCGGTATGGTGTGAATGATGGAACCTCTGGGTGATACGGGATATAAGAGGGGACCACTGGGGGTGGTGGATCGTCTCCGGATTTGTCTTCCTCCATGGGTTCCTCCTCCATGGGTTCTTCCTCGGATTCCTCCATTGGGTCTTCTTCTTCAGAGGGGTCTTCCTCTTCTGATGGATCCTCTTCTACGAACACCTCTGTGACTTCCGGGCTTAAAGGGGCATACTCTTCTTCAGAGTCGGACAAAACGATTATCTCTTGGCGGGACATGTTTTCTGCTATCAAGGTTCATGTATAGTCTTTTAGTTAGTTACAAAATATTTAGCAAAACTTAAGTGCAGTTATAGTCTAGGGTACTAATGCAACCTAGTTCACTATAACAATGGCTCTGATACCAATCTGTCACACCCCGCTACCCCGGTTGGCAGCGAGGCGTGACGAGTGCGGAAGCGTAACCATAATCATAATGAACGACCACTATATGGACATTTTTAAAATACATCGTTAAAGCTTTAAAGCATATCAATGTTTTACATAGTCTGATACGAGAAATGAAGTTCGCACAAATACAGAGATTTAATTACATAATTAAAATATCCAAAATAATGCAGCTAAATCTCCGTAAATTTTGAACATGCATGCGACTCCATGGAAGCGGAAGCTTGAAAGTAAAAATACGTCCGAAGGCTTACTTGCCTTATTTCCTGAAAATACACGCTAAAATACGTCAACAAAAATTGTTTGTGAGCTCATAGGTTTACACGTAAATCTGACACGTATGGACAACAATAATAGAGATTGAATTTATAAAATCATAAATTCCTTGTTATGTATTACATATAAACCATCATGCAACCGAAGCTTAATTTAAAATGAGTTTGCCCTGTGCAGTATTCCCATACGTAATACCATTTGTTGAATATATATGCACCCGCTGTTAGCCAACCCGACTAACCCGAGTGGGGGACATGACTCCCAATAGATCTGTCCACAATATATTCGCACTTACAAATAAATGCAATTAACGGTTCATGATATCAGGGCTAATGGAACCACATGTGTAATACATAATAGAAATGAAGATATTTCCGTGTCAATATAAAAACGAAGCATTATTTCATCCCCAAAACATAACAGTGTGAAAATAGGGGCTATGAGAACTCACCGAGCGCGTGATGGTAAAAACTAGCGTAAAGTGTTTTTTAGCGTAAAGTGACAGATGATGCACCGAGCGAGATTAAACGGGTCCTAAATGATAATAAGGACTTAATATCTTTAATATATGATGATATATATATATATATATATATATTTATAGATTTTTATGTCTTAAATCACCCAACATTACAAGTTTATAAATAAAATTTGCTTAAAACGTCAAGTATATATATATATATATATATATAGTTTTCCAGCTTTTTCGGAGGTTTTCGGCCTACTTTGAGGCTGTTTTTGACCAAGCTCCAAAATGTTTTAGACTTTGGTTTTCTAGGACATTAAACTACTATATACAAAGGATTTTTATAATCAAGAACGGCCATTTTTCAAGATGTTTAGGTTCGTGAAAAAGCTCGTTAAAAACCCTATGTTGGCCATTTTTGAGCTGTCAAACTTTTGGTTTTCCAAATAATTTCTGGAGGTCTTAAACTTCAAAATAAATTATGAAAAACTCCAGATCTATAGTTAAGACATAGATCTAATTTTTGAGACAAGAATCAACTCATTTCGTTGAGTTATGAATTAGTTATGATTTTTCAAAGTCGATATAAATTTTCTGCCGAAATTCCGTAGTTTATAAACTTGAAACAACTGATGATTCTTGTTGTTTATTCAAAGACTACTTGTATAAAAGTTGTAAAAGTTATATAACACATATATAACACATGTTTTCATAATATTAACATGTTTATAATGTGTTCATATATTCATATGCACATTTAAAGAAACAACTAAAAAATAAAAACTAGAAACTTATAAACTTGAGTTTTTATCGAAACTTGTTGTTGTTGGTGATTATATATATTATGCAAGACTTATATAAACACAAATGTATGATGACATAAGTTAGTATTTACTTACTTTGATGTATTTGGAAGATGATTTTGAGTAGAAGTTGAGATCTTTGCAAGGTTTGCCCTAAGAACACTTGAAGAACACCAAGAACACTTGAAGAACACTTTGAATGAAGAATTTTGTGATGAAAGGGTGCCTTGGCCGGTTTTAATAGGAGAGAAAGAGAGGTTTTTGGTGTATTAAAATGAATGAAAGACTTCTTTATTTATAGAGGAAATTTGGTCTTTCAAATGATGAAAAGCATGGGAGACAAAAGTTGAGTGCACTTTTAAACAAAATGATGGTGTTTAAAGTAATATTATTTAAATAATAGTCAACTTCTAATACACCATATGGCCTAATGGCCGGCCCTTAGGTGTATATCCATGTATTTTCATTTTTTTTGTATAAATGTATTTAGAAATGTATTCTTGTATTTTCCTTTTCTTGAAATTTTAAAAATACTTATGGATGAATTGTTTTAATGAATTGTTTTAGTCTTGCATAATTAATGTTAAGTAATTGTATTAGTGTATGATTAGTGTCACTAATCATCATTTAATTATGTACTTAGTTGAATTAATCTCTCATATCGTAAATCGATCGGATTAATTGATTTCCCGATTCATCGCACCGATGAATTTGATTCAAATTGAGTTGAATTTTCTAATAAACCTTGTTAATCACTTGATTAATCTCTAATGACCACTGATTAGGTTATAATTTGTTATTGAATACATATTAGGTCATTGTTGCTAACCTGGTTTAGTGCCGGATGTTACATAGAAACTACTGCACTCAGCTGTTCAGTTAGATTGATCTGCTTTGGGAGCAAGACCTTATACTTTCTTTTCTGAATACAGAGATCTTTTAAAAATTTGGTGTAAGATGGAACCTGTTGAATGGCCTTTATCAGAGGAATATTGATCTTTAGATGATTAAATAATTCCCGAAGATCCTCTGGTTGTGGGCCTCTTTTGCTGTATGGAGAAGATTTTTGATTTTCTAAAGCAGCAAGATAAAGAGGAGGAATTGAAGTATGCTGACTCTTATCCGCCTCCCTAACTTTGTGCGTTGGAATATATGCTTCAATTGGCCCTTTAAAAGAAACCTTCTTAGGAATCTCCTGCTTCTTTGGATCCTCTTTCTCCTCATACACAACTTCAGTGTCGGTATCTTCTTCTGCCTCTTTAGGCATCTCTATTATATTGTCTACCTCTATTCCACTCCTTAATGTGGTTATCTTAGCTATTTCATTAACTTCGTTAATCTCATGTTTCTTTTCTTTGTTATGATGATGGGCGTGTGAAGGCTTGGGAACAGTATTGCTAGGAAGCTTCCCCTCCTCACGCCTAGTAAGCGACTCAACTATCTGACCCATCTGGCGAGTTAACATCTCCATGGTCTTAGTACTGAGAGGTGATTGTTGTTTCATAAATTCAGCAAACTCTACAAATTGCGCAGAAGTCATATTTGTTTCTACTTGGAATTGTGGTTGATCACGATGATTTGACTAATAATATCGCTCATCCTTAGTTGCTGAAGTTGAACCATATTGATATTCTCTCTTTGGTGGTTAATATCTTGGTTTGGTTTGATGATCGGTAGGTTGATCATTTTTCCATGGAAACTTAGGATGGTTTCTCCATCCCGGATTATATGTTTCTGAAAAGGGATTATCCCTCACTCGATGAGCTCTAAATCCGTAAACTTCATTAGCAAATTCCTCAGTGGATTGCACTCGAGGACTGATTATATCAACCATCTGTTACAAAACAGACTGTGGTTCAAAAACAGGAAATTGTTCAAAACTCGAAAATTTCAAAGGCCAAAACTCCTGTCACACCAGTACCAAAGAAGACAGTTGATGACAGGTACTTAAAAGTAAACAAAAGACAGCCGACAGACCAAAAACAAGTTTTAGCAAAATCCAAAGCAAACATTAAAAAGGTATGGTGTGTTAAAGGCAAAAACACAGATCAAACTGTTGATGCAAGTGTTGAGACTATTAAGTCAAAAGTTGGAACTGGTAGTGCAAATTCTGAAGCTGTTAGCACTAAAAACCCAGCTCAAACTGCTATGTCTAAAACTGGAACCAGTAGTGGATCTTCTGAGACTGTTATTGAAAAGGTTGGAAAGAACACCTGGATACCTCATGTCATAACTAAATACTCTTCACAAAATCCACCAGTGGATCTCACTAAGTTTAAAAAGAGACAAACATTGTTTAGTTATGTCAATGCACAAGGACAACCCAAAACCAATTCGGTTTGGGTTTACTCCACTACTAACTACGCTTTTTTTGTGCAGAGCAACCACAGGATCCAACATAAGACAAGATGACATATGTACTGTGGACGCTCTAGGCACGTGATAGGCAATTCTGAATGCTTGTCAAACTTCAAAAGCTATGATGGAGGGTTTGTTGCATTTGGAGGCAATTCCAAGGGAGGTAAGGTAACAGGTAAGGGTATCGTCAAAGCAGGAAACATGTTATTCAATGATGTTTTGTATGTTGAACAGCTAAAGTACAATTTACTAAGTGTGTCTCAAATCTGTGATAAACAAAATATTGTTTTGTTCACAGACTCTGAGTGCATTGTTCTTTCAAAAGATTTTAAAATCCCTGAAAATCTTGTTTTACATAGAACACCAAGAAAGGACACTGTCTACTGTTTGGACATAGATCTTTTATCCAAATCAAATACTTTAAGCTGATTGATATCCAAAGCATCATCAAATGAGTCTGCTCTTTGGCACAGAAGGATGTGTCACATGAACTTCAAGTCTATGAATGTTTTAGTCAAAAAGAATTTGGTAAGAGGTTTACCACAAAAGGAGTTCATATGTGATGATCATTGTGTAGCATGTCTCAAAGGCAAGCAACAGGAAACTTCTCATAAGGCCAAAGAAGTAAATTCAATCTCATCTGCTCTTCATCTTATTCATATGGATCTTTTTGGTCCAACATCTATTTTGAGTTTGAATAAAATAGCTTACTGTTTAGTCATTGTTGATGATTTCACCAGGTTTACATGGGTTTACTTTCTTAGGACTAAGGATGAAACTGCTGAGCTAGTCAAATCCTTTATTCTTAAGATTGAAAACCAATCAAATTTAAAAGTTAAGGTGATCAGGTCAGACAATGGAACTGAATTTAAAAATCATATCCTAAATAGTTTCTGTGAGTCTAAAGGCATTGCAAGGCAATATAGTGCACCTAGAACACCACAACAAAATGGTGTAGCTGAAAGGAAGAATAGGACTTTAATAGAGGCTTCTAGAACTATGCTAGATGATTCCAAACTACCAATGACATTCTGGGCAGAGGCAATAAATACAGCCTGTTATGTTCTAAACAGGGTTCAAATTGTTAAGTCTCAAGGAAAAACTCCCTATGAGTTATTCCATCACAGGATTCCCTTAGTAGCATTCTTAAAGCCTTTTGGTTGTTCATGCACTATTCTTCACACTAAAACTCACTTAGGAAAGTTTGAAAGTAAGGCTAAAGAAGGTTTCTTTCTAGGTTACTCTATTTAAAGCAAAGCCTATAGGGTGTATAACAGTGTGTCTAGAACCATTGAAGAAAACGCAAATTTTGAGTTTAATGAAAATACTGTAAATATCAAAGGCACTGGTCCTGATTGGTTGTTTGATTTAGATTCACTGACAAATTCCCTGAGCTTTGTTGAGTATACTAGAGGAACTGCTGAAAACAGTGTTGGAACTGTTAGCTCAAAATCTCATGCTGGTAACACAAATATTCAAGCTGGTAGCACAAAGTTTCCAACAATTGCAGATTCTGCTACATGGGATGAGTATACTGTCCTACCACTTCTTTCTTGTGACCCACCAGGGGTCCTGTTTGATCAACAAGACACAAATACAGAATGTGATGTGCAAATCCCAAGCCCTAAAGTAACAGCTTCATCCAATAGGGAAACAGTCCAATCTTCTGATCAAACTGTTACTGGAGCAGAATACTCAAGTGGTTCTGAAGGTGATGATACAAATCTGGGAACATCATTTGAAACAGAAAGAGAACCCACACTCAGGGTTCACAAGTATCATCCTCTCAACCAGATAATGGGAGACCCACGCACTCTTGTACAGACTAGGACAATGGTTCACAAGGAGTCTACTGATGCTGAATCAGCAGTCCCTGAATTCAGTCTAGCTGCCTTTGAACATGCATGCTTCATTTATAATTGGTGCAAAAGAAGGCATCTGAGGCTCTGAAAGATCCATCTTGGATTGAGGCAATGCAAGAAGAACTTTTGCAATTCAAGATTTAGAATGTATGGACTCTAGTTGACTTGCCTAAAGGTAAGAGGGAAATTGGTATAAGATGGGTTTTCAGAAACAAGAAGGATGAGAGAGGTGTAGTGATCAAGAACAAAGCAAGGTTTGTAGCTCAAGGTTATACTCAAGAAGAATGAATAGGTTATTATGATGTCTTTGCCCCAGTAGCAAGGATAGAAGCCATCAAACTGTTCCTAGCTTATGCCAGCTTCAAAGGGTTCAAAGTGTACCAAATGGATGTGAAATCTGCATTCTTGTATGGTACAATTGAAGAAGAGGTTTATGTGTGTCAACCCCCTGGATTTGAGGACTATAAGTATCCAGACATAGTCTATAAATTAGACAAAGCCCTCTATGGACTCCACCAAGCCCCAAGAGCATGGTATGACACTTTGTCTTCATACCTTCTAGAAAATGGATTCTAGAGAGGTACTCTGGACAGGACATTGTTCACAAAGTCCATCAAATCAGAGATTCTTTTTGTTCAGGTCTATGTTGATGATATCATTTTTGGATCAACCAATGACATTCTGTTCAAGGAGTTTGAAACGTTGATGCACAAGAAGTTTCAAATGACTTCAATGGGGTAACTAACTTTCTTTCTAGGATTGCAGGTCAAGCAGAAACCCACTGGACTTTTTATAAGTCAATCAAAGTATATAAATGACATCCTGGAAAAGTTTTGATACAAGGAAATCAAAGTTGCTAGCACTCCAATGGACACTCACAAGCAGCTTGATGTAGATAAAGATGGAGTGGATGTGGATATTCACTTATATAGATTCTTAATAGGTTCACTAATGTATCTCACATCTTCTAGACCTGATATAATGTTTGCTGTTTGTGTTTGTGCCAGGTTTCAATGTGCTCCAAAGGACTCACATTTGTTTGCTGTTAAGAGAATCTTTAGATACCTCAAGGGCCAACCAAAATTGGGACTGTGGTATCCTAAGGACTCTCCACTTGAACTAACAGCCTATTCTGACAGTGACTATGGAGGTTGCAACATAGACAGAAAATCCACAACTGGTGGATGTCAATATCTAGGAGCAAGATTGGTCTCTTGGCAGTGCAAAAAGTAGACCACTGTTTCCACTTCATCTACTGAAACAGAATATGTTGCAGCTGCAAGCTGCTGTTCCCAGGTAATGTGAATTCAGAACCAACTGAGAGACTATGGTATGAACTTCCTATCTACTCCTATTTATATTGACAACTCAAGTGCAATAAGCATTGTACAAAATCCAGTGAAACTTCCCAAAACCAAGCACCTAGACATTAGATTTCATTTTATAAGGGACTGTAATGAAAAGGAATTAATCCAAGTTACCAAAATTCATATAGATGATCAGTTAGCTGATCTATTTACAAAGCCATTTGATGTAGGAACATTCACCTTTCTAGTATCACATATTGGTATGGTCAATATGGATTAATTTGTTTTTCATTATTCTCTCTTTTTCTATGAGGAACATAGTTATTGAATGTGCTTAGTTAAGGGGGAGACACTGTTTCATAAGGAAATGCTCAATTTTCAACTAACAGCCTGAGACTATTCTCAAGCTGGTAGTTCATTTACTCTGACTGTTAGTTGTTTCACTTGATCTGTCAAAGTGTGCAGGGTAATTCTGTAATTCCTTATAAGCGTGTGTGCGGGACTAGATATTTTTGAAAAGACAACCTTTAAAAGTCCCAGTTTCGTTCAATTGCAACTACCAGTTGCAAAAATGTCTTCCACGATCTTTTCTTTCTCTCTCTGACTGATTCACACACAGTCGATTCAAACCCTAAATCACCGTCTTGATCTCTAATGGAGTTTGTCAAAGAACACAATTGTCTTCCCTACTCTCTCAAACACACTGAACTTCAACCATTCCATGACATGATGGACTTTCTTCGAAGTTCCCATATCCATCATGCTCTCACTATTAATCCCACCATATATGTCGCCCATACAGAGCAGTTCTGGAAAACTATCATAGTCAATGCCTCTAATGGAGTCACTTATTTTATATCCACCATTGATGGTAATTCCATTATCATCGCCGAGGAGTCTATACGTCAACATCTGCATCTTTATGATGCCACAGGTATAACTGATCTATCCCTGACTGCTTTACATGAAGGACTTTTTGCTATTGGGTATAGGGGCCCTACTGATTCTTTTACTTTATTCAAAGCACATTTTGCCCCTAAATGGAAATATCTTGTTCATATTATACAACAGTTATAAGCCCTAAAAGAACTGGTTGGTCTGAATTTTCTTTGAATATTGCCACTGCCTTGGTATACTTATCAACAGGCCAACAGTTCAATTTCTCAAATATGATTTTTCAGGGGATGTTAAGGCATCATGAGCTAAAGAGTGGGAAATTTTTGATGTATCCACGGTTTTTTGCAGAAATAATTGCAAAATCTTGCACTAATTTTAAAATTCATAAAAGGATACATGTTTCTCATAGGCACTCTTTACCTTCTATTAAAAGACATTTGAATCCCAGTGCCAATTTTCTCAATGTGGATGTCCCATTGCCTTCTGCAATGCTAGACATCAATCCAAGAAACAGAAGAGAGGGTCCTAAGCAGATCCAGCCATCCATTACTGCTTCACCCCCAGGACCCTAACCCACTCCTCATGATACAAACACTTCCTCTGCTCCTTCTATTATACATACATTCCCAGCTCCCTCACTACTAATGTATAAAATACAAAGGGTTTCAGGAGCTCCTTCCTCCTCAACCCAAATACAAGAGCCAACTAGCCCTGTGCAAGAGGACACTCGTGCACAGAATATGAAAGGGGAACCTATTGAGGACACTCCCACCCTCAATTTGGAGGTGAACATCCCATCAGAGGATGTTTATACGGGTTCTATGGCTGGTACTACTGATGTTTCTACACAAGAAGCACTTAACTGTATCAACATACCTAAGACCACACCCATGGCAACAGAGGGTGTGCAATCACCTTCTGGAAGTCCCCAGTACCAAGAACAAAGGGGCCCAGATGTTTCTACTACTGGAATTCATGCCAGTGATAGATCTCAAGTACCACTATCATTTGAAGATCTTGTGGCTAGTCTGCAACTAATGGCATTGACGGATCAACAGCTGAAACCTGTTGTAGCTATTTAACATTTAACGTCAGCTCAACAACAAAGACTGGATCTGTTTCACCTTGGATTCACACTTTATGGTAACAAGATAATACAACTTGAGAAGTTAGTTCGATCCCTACTTGCAAAGGGTTTTGGTCCTCCTTGCCAAACCAATTCATCCAAAAGGGGGAGAATCAGGAGATCCCTAATCCAGTCCAAACAGCTTCAATTTCTCCTCCAACAGCTTCAGTTTCTAGGGTAACAGTCCCAACAGCTTCTCAAGCTGTTAGTCTAGAAACTCAAGTTGCTCCCACCAGGACAAGTGGAGTTGTCATTCGAGAAAGTTCTCAAGCTCCTGTCACAGCAGTCCAACTCACAGCATCAGCTTTCAAAGATAAGGGCAAAGGTATTCTGATTGAATCTCCAAAGTTAAAATTCACTTCTAAAGAAGCCCAAGTTGCCCATGATGCTGAACTGGCAAGGAAATTAGCAAAAAAATGTAAGGTCGCCTGGCTACGGATCCTATCTTGACGCGACACCTTCCAACGAGTGCGGAATCCTCGTTAGCGGCTTGACGGATAGACCACGCACAATGAAACACGGAGACACACTGCGGATCCTATCTTGACGTGACACATTCCAACGAGTGCGGAATCCTCATTAGCGGCTTGACGGATAGACCACACATACTAAAACACGGAGACACACACAGAGATAGACAAACAACGGAATGTCCCAACACGTGATTCTCTCCAAGAACAAAACTCTCTGATTACTTGCAAGTTCGGGATCGCCCTTTAGCTAATCGCTCTGAAAATCTGCAAATGTCTTTCACCCAGATGCTCTTTTTGCTCTCAAGTTCGACAGAACCTCTGAGCCTTCAAAAGATCCCTAATTTCACTATAAAAAGTTCAATATATAGACGACAAGTTCGAGAAGACGCTCCTCTCGAACTTGTCTTTGAACTTGTTCCTTTGAACTTGTCTTCGAACTTGTTCCTTTGAACTTATTCTAGAACTTGTCTTTGAACTTATTCAAAAACTTGTCTTTGAACTTATTCTAAAACTTATTTCTAGAACTTATTCTAGAACTTGTTATTATAGTCTAGAACTTCCCATGCAAATGTAAACATCATACACAATCATGATATCAATAACAAAACTAGATTGTTGTCGTCACACCGGATGTACCAACAGACTCCCCCTTGACGATAGCTTCTAGTTGTTGTTCATTGAGCATAATAGACTATCAGATTCAGAGACTATGAATATCGAAACTAGACAGTTATTGTCACATCGGGTTCATCAACAGAGTCCCCCTTGACGATAGCTTCTAGTACATATTCATTGATATATGAATACCGAAATCACCTTTTCTTCTTTGTTATCCATGACTGCCTCTTCAGATTCGCTGTCCTCATCGGTTTGTAGACTAACTTAGTCCATTTCCTACCAGCCAGAGGATACATTCTTATTTGAACCACAGCTCTTCTACCAATTCTTAGATTAACTTCTCAAATCTTCCAGAATGACCCTCCCTTCTGATAGTTTTTGCAAACTCCTCCGCGTAAGAATCGTTTTCCTAGATTTAATAGGTCCTTCAAAGCTAAATCAATCACTTCACACTTCAGAATCTGATTTATCATTTAGTGCAGATTTCAGCATCTCTAGATCTTTCACATTCTGATTTTCATTCATACCACCTTCATCGAGTGACTTCCAATCAGGTATATCTTTAGGAATAAACGCTCAATCCTCAAGATCCTCCTATTCTAAGTCATCTTCGAAGACGAACCTCATTTCGTCTTCATCTAACTCTGACAATGCTCCGATCAGACCTTATCTTTAGTTACTTTAGTCGTATCTGAATCCTTGTCTTTTCCCTTGTCAGCGGCTATGAATACCGACTCCCCCTGAGGATCAGCAAGCTGAGCAAATTGCTGTCTTGAAAGATCTGCCAGCTCACTATTCGGGCATCTCCTTTGACTTGCCAGCTCACTGCTCAGGCCATCTTCTTCGACTTCTCTCCAATTTCTCCCCCTGAGATGGACGATCTTTCAACAAGTCCTCCAGTATAGCCTCCAGATTTGCAATCTTCTGCTGCGAATCAGTCTCTGTCTGATCCAACTGGGCATTAAGATGTTGAAGTTCACGGATCGTCTTTGTCAGTTGAAGAATCTGTAATTCTGTAAAAACTCCAATTCTAACACTCTATAGACTTAATCAACTCATGAAACAAGTCAGAATATGTTAGTAGGACATTAAAAACCATTATTCAACGATAAAAGTGCAATGAAACGCTCCTGACTTACATTCTTTGATGGTTTAGAACGTAAACCAAACACTAGAATTAAGTTCGAGAGAAACAATCGTTACCTTCATTAAATAGTCACAACATCGTAAGTTTTGAAAAACTTTGAACAATTTCCAACTTTTTCAACTTATCGTAAGTTTTGAAAAAGTTTGAACAATTTTCAACATTTTCAACTTATCGTAAGTTTTGAAAAACTTTGAACCATTTTCAACATTTTCAACAGTTCAGTGAAAATTTTGAAAATACTTGAATAAAATTCAACTTTTTCAACTTTTTCGTGTAACGGAGGTTTGCAAACTTTGCAAAAACATTCACATTAAGCAACAGATTTTCACGCAATATTTGTTTATTCAACCAAATATGTATCCTAGTAACTTTGACCTTTTTCCTACTTAGAATAAAATAAAAATTAAAAGAAAAGAAAATAAAATAAAATAATGGAAAATAGACAGAATATTTTTGCAAGAAAGTCAAAGAAGGTTCAATCAGATAGCGGTGTGAATACGCATTTTCAGTATTACCACGTTGGAATTTTTTTTTTATTCCTTTGATTGTTTGTCGTGAAATACAAACCAAGTCGATTGTTGGTATGATTTTCCCTTTAAACATTTTACACTTTGGAATATCCCTTGGCCTTTTTATTTATCAAGAAACTACCTTATGTGTCCCATACTTAGACATACTTTTATGATCAAGGCATACACACAATGATTATAACTTTTTGGTATTGCAAATTTTCTTTAAAAGGCAAATGTCGGACACAGTTCTGTATTTACATACAACAGAGTGTCTTAGTTCGTCTTAAAGTTTATTTAAAGCTAGTAAGACAGCGGTGACAGGTCTGTACTGACGTACAACAGAGCGACTTATTTTGCTAACTCGAGTCAAACCAGAGGTAACAGGTCTGTACTTACGTACAACAAAGTGACTTGTTTTGACTCTCTTCTTATTATCATGATTTTCTCTTTTCTTTTCTTTTCTTTAAGATGTATCTGATGTGGCTATACATCCCCCTGAAAATTTGCATACCTCATTTAGAATCATTGTCTGTATGTCTTTAACATTAAAATTAAGACCATTTGGTCATACATCTAAGTTAGTTACACATATGACTTTTTCTTGAATATTTTATTAGCTTTTGAGATTCCCTTTGTGTATTATGCCTACCAACACATCAAACAAGAAAATGTACATCACTTAGAGTTTAAGGTGCATTATGTGTGAAAGTTTAACACTTAGAGATTGTATCGACTGTGCTAATTTTCGTCACTTTGAACCTATGTATCTAAGACTTAACTCTATTTTCTAATAATCTCTTTTTTTTTTAGCTTTTTATGGTTTTCTCTCTTTTTTTCTTTTGTTTTTCATAGATAAGAATAAGCTAATAACGTAACCTACTAAACTTACTATAAAAGAAATAAAGTCTACTTAACAATTAACTTACCATAAAATGAAATAAAATATACTAAGGTCAAGTTACTCTGGATTACGCATACCATTCAGTTGAACTAACAACTCAAAGTGTTACTTATCAAAAGCTTTAGTGAATAAATCAGCATTTTTATCTCAATTACCTCACTTTACCCTTTTCCCGTAAGCCTTCTCCACTTGGTCTAAGGACCCAATCAACATGCCTGTTGTTTCGTCCTTTGTACCCTTGTCCTGTGTCGAGAGCAACCACTGTCCATAAACCATTGGTTATTAGGACCTGTAGTTATCTCCTGCAAACTAAATAAGAAAAGTTAGTTATCACGGGGAACCCAAGCCATGACTGACTTGGTAATACCGTCCTCATCCATAAACTTGAACTCTTTCAAATACCCATCTCTCCTTTCAGGTGACTTGGGTTTTTGATTGAGAACCTGTTGTGGAGTTGAGTGATTAACATCCATTCTCGACCTTTGGGTTGGTCTTTGCGGTTCAGCCCTTGAATAATTTCTGTTATAGTACATCTCAGTTTGATAGTTCTGGGCTCTACCTGGTGTCGTATGTCTATTAGGAGAATTATACCTAACTAGAGTGTGACTCCTCTTAGGTGACTTATTCCTAATAACGGATTGAGGCCAGACATTGATTGTCTAGGGGATCTATTCGGTGAATTATTCCAAAGTCTGTCATTTTGTCTGAGAGACACCGGAGATGGTCGACTACCTAAACGTGACATCACAATTGAGTTCTTCTCAGAAATTTGAGACCTACTCCAGCTCATATCACTAGGCATTATTTTTAAGGTTTGCTGCTCTTGTTTCCCTATGTTTAGTGAAGACTCTGACTTTTTGTAGGGACAACCTGAAGCAACATATCCTTTCTTATGACACTTAAAGCAAGACATCCTGTAAATAGATTTCTTATAAGCACTCTTTGACCTAGGTGTCTTACTAATGCCCTGATTGTTTGTATCAACAGCTTGGTTTAACTCCCCTTTGTTATTATTACTTACAGTCTTTTCTTCTTCTAGTTTTGGCTTACAACTAGACTGAACACACTGTATCGTTTGCCTAACCTGAGGAGTAGTTGAAGATACTTTAAAAGACTCGGATACCTTGACTAGCTCCGATTTAACTTCTTTTTCTTGCGATCTATGATGGCCTCAGGGTGCTCGACATATCTCAACTGCTCGTCCACCTCAATCTCTGATATGGGAATAGTCTCCTCGTGCGGGGCTAAACATCATCATAGGTAACTGACATGGAAGGTATAGTACCCCATGCAACTCTGGAGGTAGCTCTAATGGGTAGGCCTAAGTGACAACACGCACTACTATACACAACGACTCGATAAATCTTGGACTGAGCTTACCCCGACGGCGAAATCGAATCACCCTCTTCCACGGGGATACCATCAGTGGTACTCATTCGCCTACCTCGAACTCTAACTCCATGGTTCTCTTATCAGCATAACACTTCTGTCGACTCCGTGCCACTTTCAGTCTCTCTCTAATCATGACTGTCTTCTCACTCGTTTGCTGGATAATCTCGTGACCTGTAATCTCTCTTTCACCTACCTCTGTCCAACACGCTGGAGTACCACACTTACGGCCATAAAGTGTTTCAAAAGGAGGCATCGTAATGCTAGAGTGGTAGCTGCTATAGTAAGAAAACTTGACAAAGGCAAATGGGAATCCCAACTACCACCAAAATTAATCACACAAGCTTGTAGCATATCCTCCATCGTCTGAATCATGTGTTCGGACTTTCCGTCGGTCTGAGAATGATAAGCAGTACTCATGTGAACTCTTATACCCAACGCTCGTTGTAGGCTCTACCAGAAATTTGAAGGGAATCAGGCATCTCTATCGGAGACTATGGTAGCTGTAACTCCATGCATGGAGACAATCTCATACAAGTAAACTCGAGCAAGCTGATCCAATATATATGTCTCCCGGATCGGCAGGTAATGGGCTATCTTCGAAAGTCGGTCTACAACCACCCATATCGTATCATATCTACATGGAGTCCGCGGTAACTTCATAACAAAAACCAGCATAATGTGCTGCCAACTCCACAGTGGAATCTCTTGCAGCTGTAATCGACCGTGTGGCTTCTGGTGCTTTGCTTTCACCTGTAGACAAGTCAAACAACGTTCGACAAACACAACTATCTCTTGTTTCATGCCGGGCCACTAATAGAGTACTCGGAGATCCTGATACATATTTGCTCTACCAAGATGAATTATGAGACGGGACTTATGTGAATCCTCTAAAATATTTGACGCACGTCACCAGCCTTAGAGACCCAAACCCGTCCCTATCTCGTATGTAGCCCTCGGGAGTCTACCTCGAACTCCTGCAGCTGGCCCAAAATGTGCTCTCCGTGGTGATTCTCCGGACACATCCATATAGATTGGGCCTACCGTAGTCTCTCTATCAACGTAGAAGTCATCTCAACTTTATAATTACGGGCACGACTCGCCGATCCACGCTCTTTTCGCTTAGTAGGCCTGCCACTACAATTCGCCTTCCCCGGGTGATACTAAATGTGACAGTCATAGTCCTTAATCAACTCTAGTCCTCGTCTCTGTCTTATATTCAGGTCTTGCTGGCTGAACATATAGTGGAGACTCTTATGATCAGTAAGCAACATGAAAGGAGCATAAAGGTAGTGGCGTCAAATCTTCAATGTGAACACAATAGTTGTCAATTCCATGTCATGAGTCGAATAGTTCTTCTCGTAATCTTTCAACTGACGAGAAGCATATGAAAGCACTCGACCTCGCTGCATTAGCACGCAACCTAATCCAGTTCCCGAAGCATCACTATATACAACAAAATCATATGTGCCCTCCGATAGAGCTAACACTTGAGACTGACACAACCGACATTTTAGTTCCACAAATATGAACTCTTGGTCCTCGGTCCACTCAAACGGAACCGACTGATAAATAAAACGAGTCAACGGTACAACAATCAAAGCACATTTCTGAATGAACCGGCGATAATAACCTGCTAACCCAAGAAAGCTACGAATTTCTACCACATTACTCGGCCTCTCCCAGCTCGTAACGACCTCAATCTTGGCTAGGTATACTGAAACACCCTCACCACCAACGACATTTCTCAACAACTGGACTTCTTGAAGCCAGAACTCGCACATCGAGAATTTCACATACAACTTCTCCCATCGCAGTACTCCGAGAATCTCCCTCAAATGTGCAGCATGCTCCTCTACCGACCGAGAATATATCAGTATGTCATCAATTAACACTATGATGAACCGATCAAGATACGGGCGACAGACCCTGTTCATCAGGTCTATGAAGGCTGCTGAAGCATTGGTTAGCCCAAACAGCATAACCAAGAACTCGTAATGGATGTATCGCATCCTGAACGCTGTCTTCGCGACACCCTAATCATACACCTTCAACTGATAATACCTCGAATACAGATCGATCTTCGAGAACACACTGGCCCCCTGTAACTGGTCAACAAGTCATCTATGCGTGGATAATGGTAACGGTTCTTCGCCGTCACCTTATTGAGCTCGCGGTAATATATAGACATTCTCATCGACCCGTCCTTCTTCTTAACGAAGAGAATTGGAGCACCCCACGGTGACGAACTAGGGCGAAAAAACCGCGGTCCAACAACTCCTGAAGCTGACACATCAACTCTTTCATCTGGGTAGGAGCTAGTCGATAGGGCGGACGTGCAATACAATAGCACCTGACACCAACTTTATACGAAATTCTACCTGTCGGTTTGGTGCTAACCCAGATAGCTCCCCGGGAAACACATCGGGGAACTCGGAAACAACATCAATAGTCTCTAGACTCCTCTTTTCCTTCTTCGCATCGACTATGTAAGCAAAGAAGGAAGAACAACCCTTGGCTAAGTTATGACGAGCCAGAACAGCAGAAATGAGGCCAACACTGCCTCTACTACGCTCTTCATACATGGTAACAACACGATCCTCTAGAACTGGTAGGCAAATAATCTTCTTAGAATAGGCAATATCCGCTCGCTGAGAAGCTAACTAATCCACGCCTAGTTTGTCATCCAAACTACCAATCTATATAGGCAAAAATCGACTCTAAATGGATGACCGTCTATTTTTAACACACACTGAGCATATACATGTCTAACTACGGAGGCACTACCATCCACTAACTCTATATTCAACGTCTCTAGTAACTCAACAAGCAACATAGCGAAATATGCTAAAACGTGAAAGATACAAAAGAATGGTTCACCCAAGAATAAAAAGAACTTGAGTACTATGACTGTTCAAAATAAACGTACAAGAAACCATGTTAGTTGTCTCTCAAGCCTTTTCTGTTGTCAACTGGAAGACTCGACCTCGAGCTCAAGGAATAACATCTCTACGGGCAGAAGAACCTACACAACTATGTCCTTGCACAGGTGGCCTCGACTCCGATGTCTCTTATCTCCCTGTCACGGCGCAGTACAATCCCATGCCTAATGCCCGGCTCGCCCGCAGTTATAGTACAGCGGGTCTCTAGAAGTACAATCTGCCTGAGTATGGCCAGGTTTTCCACAGCGAAAACAATGTACGTGCCGAGCGTCATACTCCCCCGTATGCCTCTGTCGGCATCTCCTGCACCACCTCTCTCCTGCCAAAGACCAGAACTCGATGCTCCCTCTCTGACACTACGCGTCGACGGTCATCAACTATAGGCTAAAAACGGCTAGACCAACTGTCTCTGTCTCTATCTTTCTCTCGGTCGGGACCTCTAGTATACCCAGTCGACTGGAATCGCCTCGGCTGTTCTACTACAGGATCTGTACAGGATAACTCGCTCTCTCGCGTCCGTGTCAACTCTACTGTCATAGCATATGTCGGTATATAGCCCATATCAATGAACTCTCTGATCTCGTTACGCAGACGCATCATGACTCTCTTAACCTTCCTCGCCTCTGTACTAATCTGGAGTAGTGCAATCAAACTCAAATCAATAAAAAATCTTCTCATACTCATCGATGGATATCTGCCCCTGGAATAGTGTCAAAAAATCAATCTCTAGCTGCGCTCGGTGGTCTTTGGGGAATCACAGCTCCTCAAAACGGACCTTAAATTGGTCCCACCTCATCGCGTATGCCGGTCTGTCTCCGAGGGTGACCCTAACAGTCCTCCACTACTACTGAGCGCTAGTCCGTAGCTGGGCACTAGCAAACATCATCATCTAGTTGGGGTGACACCTTGTAATACAGAAAGCTATCACCATATCTTGCAACCAATACATGGCCTTAACGGCCCCGGGCTCTCCATGGTACACTGGTGGGTGTGCGGGAAGAAACTCCTTAAACTTACACCCCATTACCTACTCCTTATGATGAATCTCCTACGGTATCCCGGCCCTCCGATGATCTCACTCCTGAACTTTTGCACCCTTTGTGCCCTGCGTTAGGGACTGCATAGCCTCGTACGCCCCTTCTCGTATGCCTCCTGCAATTGACGGTCTAATTCCTCATCTAAATCACGTCCCTCAGTGAACTGCTGCATAACGTAAATGATATTACTATAACAACAATAACACAACTCTACAATTTCTTAGACCTACTCATCAGAGATCAAGTTCAAGGATCTAGACACTGGTTTAAGCCTCAGGATCACTAATGATAGTTAAACCTTACAGTAATGCTCTGAGACGAAGCAGTTACGCCCTACTTTCACCACTGATATCAGGTAAGACGTATAGTTCACGTCACCAAATACTGTAAGCATCATGATTAAGGGTAAACAGCTTAGTAACTACTAAATATCCATAGTAAGCGTTAGGGCATGACGGAACGGGAACCACCCCCCGTCAGTAAGTCTGTCATCCACAATTTAGTTAATGGTTACAGTCATCCTAAAATATAGTTGGCTGATACGCCAAACCACAAAGTATAAGGACTAGTCACTGAAGTAGTCACTAGCTACTAACCACGCGGTGGGTCTCGACTGGTGCCCGTAGTGTCTCTAGCCTCGAGACTTCATACTGGTATTTGTGCATGTCTCAATTCAACATAACGTTAAAATAAGTGCATAAAATGGTTAGCACAATATAACGACGAAGAATAAACTCTATGTGCAGCCGACACCAACAGCCCGATGCCTCATCGGGAGCGACCAAGAATAGTTTGCGTAGCACACTTGACAAACTAGTGGCTATGTCAGGACCTCTGGGTTGGGAATGACCCAATAGGCCTCGACTCTGCGTATAACAGCTCTACGGGTAGTCCACGTGCTCTGATGTGTGCTAACGAGTATCATCGTATAAAAGGGATATGCACAGGAGCAGGATAGTAAACAACAAACCTCTTGGAAAATGTAATTATCAATGTTAGTGCATCTATTAAAAGAAGGTAAGTAACTCACCTGAATCATGGCAACTATCACAATACCTACAACGATCTTGACAAGTCCAGGCTCAATTACAATATCCTGGCAACATATAAATACACTACAATGTAACTACTACTCAAGGTACATATGAAAACTATACTACTAGACTCACGAAATCAACATAAGTCAACAAGTCAACTCCTAGGAGCGCGACCCCCAATCGCGATCGCAATCCATCCATTGTGGGCCGCCATCGCGGTTGCGATGCCCCCGCACTGCTCATACTATAGCGGTCGAGGTTATCTAAGTGCGGTTGCACTCATCTTGCCCGTGATCCCTATCTCGGGCCGCGTTCTCACCGCCAGCGACCACCCTAATCGACCGACCCTGATTGCGGTCGTGACCATGGGAGCGCGCGATGCGATGATGAACAAAACAGAACAGGATCTGTTTTTGCACAACCATGGACTTTAACCCCATATTCGATCTCTACTTATTTCAGGGAAAAATTATCCTCCCAATTCACCCTTTATCGTGACTAGTAACAAATAAACTCATTAAGTTACATTTACTAACCGTTATTCAGCTTGATATTGATTACATGAAGGTAGAGTATGCACACACACACACACTCACACACACACTTAGTTCTTGTTGGGAGAATGAAGCAACATGTAAAGGACTCCGACTTATATATGTTTCCGGTTCCCAGCCCAATCAAAACGGGTATAATACTCAATATCCACCAATTACTCAATAATTCGGGTTTAGAATGTTAATTAAACAACCCTAATTTCATAATTACCACTGAACCGGTTTTTATCTTGACCTATTAGGATTTACACGCAAAGCAGTCTACTTTGCCAATTCACGTGTAACCCACCAAATAAATTTCACCAACTCATTAAAATAATTATCAAAGTTAATAAATAAATTCCACGTACCTGCTACCGGTTTCAAGATATTACACTTTGCCTGAAAAAAATAAACATATTAATAATAAGTGAATGCTTAGTGACTTCATAGTTGTCTGTGCTATAAGTATTTTAAGTCACTCCTCATGCTCAAAGCTCAACGCGTGCAATGCTCATGGTCAAGGTAAACCTCATGCTCTAAATTTGGGACACCTGCTAAATCAAAGAAAACGTCAAGCATTTCAGCACACATAAACGGGGATCGGCCGCATACAGGGCTAGCTCCCAGTAATATGCTCAAATGTAGTGGTTGCCCGTCAGAGTTGCTAAAATTTTCTTAAGAGAAAAATCAATGGAACCTCATGCATGCTCAATGTCGATGCTAATGTCGTGCTCGTGCATATGTGCTCGTGTACAAGTACTATGCTTGTGTTATTCATGCTTCACGCTTAATAAAGCTCGGGGAAGTAAAAAGATCATGCATTAGAGTTAACAAGGAAACGGATGCCTCATTGTTAACTCTTACTCACGAAGGCTGAAAGAATGCCAATAACGCTCAAGGTATTCAACATTGCTCAGGCAGTCAGGCTTGCTCAATCGTGCACAAGTTTGCTCAAATATTCTCAAAAAGGTGCTTAGTTTGCTGAGAAATATATAAACTATCTCAGAGTGCATACAAGGCTCTACTTAGGCTTTACATGCTCAGTCTAAGCTTAAAAACAAAATTGCTTTAGGCTTATAGTGCTCATCTTGATCAAACAAGGCTTTAATTGGTGAAAATATGAAAGTATACTTCTTAATCATGCTCAATATTTGCTCAATCTTGACTCATAAGGTCTTAAAACTGAAAATTACCACCTTTCACTAGTCTCGTGCTTGCCTCAGCTCCTTTCTTCAACTTGGCTCAAAATTGACTAACACCTTCTCGACTTCTTCATGCTCGAGCTTGAGTCTTAAGGACTCGAGTTTGACATTACTCCATATATCAAAAAGGCTTTTTAAAATTCACAATCTTCGAAATTTCAATACTCGAAACCAACTTATGATGAAATCTATATCTCGAGTTTTTACCACCCAAGTTCGATTCTGGAGTACTCGAGGTTGAGTCTATTGAACTTGAATTCGAGTCTTGATGAAACGAAACCTTTATAACTTGATTTACATAAACGAATTTTCCAAATTTAAAACACACTCAAGTTCAACCTTTAATTCAACGAATCTGTTTATAATCTTATAAAAACAACTGATAACTCAATATAAACCATTGCATGTTGAAATCCAACACTTACTTATTCATAAATCACTCATTTTTTCAAGAACACCATACACCAAAACACATACTAAGCTTGAATTCATACAAGTGCTTTGGATTTGCTTCAAATCCATTTAAACACTTCAACATCTTCGATTTTCAGTACCCAACTGATATCACACACATGCGACAACATATAACATATAAATCATAATCAACTTTTTGTTTTTCCTTAAAACCAAACCTAAATCACTAAAAATACAAGCTTTAAACAATTCTCACCTGGAATCTTTGAGAGTTTGATGCTTATAAACTTCCAAATCAGATTTTAAACAAGTTTCCAACTTGGTTTTAGCTCAACATCATTGAATTTTTAGAGAGAGAAAAGGAACCGACTTGGACGAAAGTGTGATAAACATTTGAATCCATGAAAGGAAGGGTTTTCTCCCTTCCCACTACCCTCATTTTCATATCACTTTTCAGAAAATACATCCTTAGTCCCTCTACTTGTATTTCAGTTAGATCTAGAATTGTATTTAACATTTCTTATTAAGTTTATTTATTTTTTTTCTACCTGAAGTGTATTTAATTTTAAGTTGTTAGTTTATTTATAAGAAAACCCAAAAAGATTTTATTTTTCTTTTTTTAATTTTAAGTTTGTGAGTTTATTTAAAAGAAAAACCTAAAAGATTATAATTTTCTTTATTCAATTTTAAGTTTGTTAGTGTATTTAATAGAAAATACAACCGGGTTTGGGGGGAACCGATTTTTTGAGAATCTATAAAAGCCGCCCATTTCTATCTTTTTCTTCTTCTCCTTCCTCATCTCCTTCATCTCAAGAACATGCACACAAGAACTCGAAAATTTCTCAACTGTTTCATCAAATATGAGAGATTTGGAGGTGTTCATTTCAGCCAGTTCATCGAATGTGATACTCACACTCTCATTGACTGTCCTGGTATGAGTGTTGTATGAGCGATATGCCTTTCAATTGGATGAATATAAAAAAATTGCTTCGTCCTCTTTCTCGTTGAATTTCTTGAGGTTGTCTTTGTCATTTAGCAAATTGCACCTGCAACAAAAAACTCGTAAGTATTTGATATAAAAAACTATATTTTGGTGAAGTTAATAGATTGTTTTGTTGATGCGCTTATGAATGATCGAGCAGTTCTGTGTGTAGCAAGCAATGGACACGGCTTCATCCTACAAGAATAGTGGTAGCTTTGAGAAGTTGAGCATGGTACGAGCAGCCTCTACAATGGTACATTTTCATCTTTCAACTATACAGTTTGTTGAGGTGTCCTTGCGGTGGAGAATTGATGGTGAATTCATTTGGATCGTAGAAAAACCCTCAACTACCGAATTATTGGAATTTATGTCGTTGTCATATCTAATTGATTGTACCGACATCTGTTGTTGGGTCTCAACACTCTTGATGAAATCTATGATCTCTTGAGATGTCTCATGCTTCGATTGCAAGAACCTAACCCAGGTATATCGTGAGTAGTCGTCAATGATACCCAACACATACCGCTTACCATTAATACTTTGAGTACACATAGGACCATATAAATCCATATGCATCAGCTCCAAAACTCTCTTTGTTGATGGTTCAGGTTTTGGTTCGTGAGAGGATCTCTTCATTTTTCCTTTCCCACAGGCTCCACATATATGATCTTTTCATAGCGAAGTTCTAGTAGACCCTTAAGGGGGTATTAGGGTTTCTCGAACTTGTCAGAATACGCTCCTCTCGAAGTTGTTTTTAGGGTTTCATTCGAATTTAACTGAATTTCGAACTTGTCAGAGCATTTGAAGTTGTCAGATTCGAAGTTGCTGGGGTTCGAACTTGCCAGAAGTTCATAGGGTTTTCTCGAACTTGATTCACTTCGATTTTGTCAGATTTTCTAGGGTTTCTCGAACTTGCATACTTTCGAACTTGTTGAGTTCGAACTTAAAACAATTAGAACTTAATTTTCAATACAAATTTAAAATTTAAATTAATTCGAACTTGAATAAGTTCGAAGGATTTATTTTAAATTAATATTTTGAAATTAAATTGTTTAAGTCCGAAAACAAAAAGTTTTTGAAAGAATGTCATGTTTGCAAAAATTCCTGGAAATGGACCATTAGGTTGGCAAAGCAAATTCTCCACCTAAGCTGATGAAACTGGAAGATTACTACTGGTGGAAGGATAAATTTTCTTACTTTGCACGATTCAATGACATGTGTATACGGATATGCATTGATGAGGGATATGTTCCTTCTACGCAAGAGCTTGAAGGCCGACAAAGAGTCTTAACGTATCAGAACATGAAAGATGACGACAATAAAATTTGTGAGGCCGAGAACCGAGCTTTTTCAATTATCTGAATGGCATTACCTCAGGAATTTCTTCCCACATTGAGAAATCATAGGACTTCTAAAGAGTTTTGAGATGCTCTAGAGAAGAGATGTGAGGGAAATCCCAGGGTACACAAGGGAAGAACAGAGATGCTGAAGCAACAATTTGCCATCTTCAAAGCACTAAAGAATGAGATGCTAGATGAGACGATTTGTAACAACCTAGCGTTTGACCAAACATATATTATCTGATTATCGAACCAATAATGTAATTTTATTACATTATTTGAATTATAATTTAATTAAGTTCTGAAATATTTAATTAAATTATATAAATATTTAAATTATGATTTAATAAATTATTAAAGATAATTAAATAAAAGAGATATAAGATACAAAAATAATAGTGGGTTAAGTAGCAAATGTAATTAGATGAAGTATATAAACGGAATTAAAGGGTCATTATAAGATAATCCACTCTCTCTCTACTCTCTCTCTAACTTTCTCTCTCTACTCTCTCTCTACTTCTTTCTAAGATTTCTTCCAACCGACCGTCCGATTATCAAGCTTTATACGTCATCGGAAAGATCTCGAAGCATACTACAACAATCTATCGTTGCATGTATAGGATTACATACGAATTTGAGGTAAGAATTTACGTATTAAGCTTCTATATTTTCGGTCTTAAAATTAGGAATTCGAATCTATCAATTTTCATGAGATTGAAGCTAGTTTTAACTTGATTTTAACTAGATTATGTATAATATAAGTAAACCTAGGCTTAATACTTAACATATTTGTGATTTTAGACCTAAAAATGTATGTTTTAAAGATGTAAATGATGAATAAATTCGAGAAATCAAGAACAAACTCGAAATGCATGAACAAACTCGATTTTTGATGCTAAATTCGAATATGGATTCGACTTTAACCCTTAAACTCGAATAAAGCTTCGAATTTAACCACATAAATTCGAGATTGATCATCAAATTCGAATAGGGTTCGAATTTAAACCCCCTCTATTCGACTCTAACCCATATTTGAAGGATATATTCGAATTTAAACCCATAATTCGAATTTGATTGCATTAAAATTCATTCACGTATTTAAATTTAAGTATTAAACTCGAAACCCACTCCCTAAATTGAATATATTGAATGAAACACATGAATGATGCATAAATTAACAAGATATTAGCAAAATGATTATATATATATGTGAAAATGTATAAATATATATGCATGATTATATATGATTAGATTCCAAAATGCGGCCTTATGAACATATAAACATCAAATAAGTGTATAATATGATTAAACAAACTTCCTTAAGAATTATACTGAGCAAATGAAAGCTAAGAAAGATTCTAATGAAAATGATAATAATATAATCAAGATAGGGGATTTTGAGATTAAAGACCAACGAGCGAACATTGAAATTATTATTCAAATGATTCAAAGACAAATAACTATCAGAAATGATATGAATAACAGATTGAGCAACAAGCAAAATGGCAAGCATCTGAAAGTCTGATATAACTCAGATAGTGGTTCTAATCCACTACAGATTGTGAGAAACGGAGCCAGAGCCGGAAAGTGCATAATAACAGTAACTGTGAGTTGTAGATTTTACTTTAACTGCAAATTATGAGAATTAGGACTTTTGTTGCATGATCCGATTTTATTGGCATTCTGATCTTATTGAGCATATTGATAATTGCCATGATTTCCATGAATTGTTGAGCCGATCATTTATTCTTGTAGCGTCTATTGTTTGACGAGTCATTTGATTGCTAAGCTTAACACCACCACTATTGCTCAGTGTTGGGTTAATGTTAGGCTTATGATGTGCTGATATACGTGATGAAAGCACAGAGGGTAGCTAGAGCTGAGCATTCTGATGATACCCATATTGCAATTACTGGTAGCTAGCCCAGTACGTGGCTGATCCCCACTAATGATGCGTGTGTATGGAGTTATCATCATCCGAGCATTCCTTATGAATTTCTCTAAAAGTCTCAAGAGCAACAACAGTTTTATAACTGGGATCTGAGCAAAGTCGCGCAACGAAAGAGCATTTAATTGGCCAATGTCCCTTCGAGATTTGAGCTGTGCACGAGCCTAGTGCAGTGTATAAGCAATAGAGCTGAGCCATGCATGCGCCGAGTGCAGTGCATGTGCTTTCCGCGTTCATAATTGCATGTTAAATGTGAAATTCTACATTCTCACTTAGCAAATAAGCTTACCCCGTTGTTGCATTATTTTTCAGGTAAAAATAAAGGATTGGTTGGACCTAGTTCATAGGTCAGGACTCTGAAAGAGCTTGAAGTGCTTTAGAACCTGTTTCAACACCTTGGTACTTGATTGATGACTGAGCTTTGGGGTTCGGGGCTAGTTTATATGTTGTGCTTTGATGTAATAATCTAGAAGTCTGTCCCTATTATCTTAAAATTGTCTCTGATTGTAATTAACTTTAATTCCGCACTGTTAATTATTATCTTAGTTTCCTGATTGATATTGCATTGCTACTGGGGCCTAGACTTGAGACCTTTGAGAAATCTTGAGTCTCACAGGATTACTAGATTCTATCAACTGCTAACTGAACTTGACAATCACTGTGTTGAGTATCTCGAGACTGAGAAAGCATGATGAAGAGAAGTTTGAGACTCTTACTCTTGAAGGTGTTATCGGAACGCTGAGGGCATACAACTCCAAGTTATAGAAGAAGGAACAGGAATTTGATCAGTTTCAAGATCCAGAGATGTATTTTTGGAAATCAAAACCGTCAACCGCTAGTGAACTGAACTTGGGGGCCACAACATTTTTCTCAAGAGAAGAGTCTATTCCAGTTGAGTCACAGGACACTAGTAATAGGGCGTTCTTAGGGTTTTCCAAACCAGAAGAAAAACCACATCCCTCAGCGTCTACTTCTCAAGGCTACTCAAAGATGCCGATGAGCGCAAAATCAGTTGAAGATCATCTAAATCTTCATGCTTCGTTTGTCGCAGCGTACGACAATTGCGTTCAAGGAAAAATAAACGATCCAGCTATGCTCACCATCAAATCCACTAACTATATTGCCAACCTCACAATCCCCAAAAACTATGTGGGGAAAGGTTATGACCAAATGGTGGAGTTTTTGAAGGTTCATCCGTTGAACTACGCAATGAGTGCTACTCCTGGTGTCCTGTACCAGGAGATGGTGTATGAGTTCTTATATACTTGTGCCTACAACTCAGACACCAAAGTCATCAAGGGCACCATACTCAATGGGACTCAGACTATTGAGATAAACACTCGTCTGCTCAGGGAAGTTCTTCAACTCCCTGTGGTTGAAAAATATGATCAACCACAGCCTGAAGATGAACAGATGAAGAATCTGCTGCACTTCTGTGGTGTAGCAGAACCAAAGGTTGGAGCAATGCTGTTTCAGCAGCAAAGTTGGTTCCTTTGACCAACTGAGTCGTGATGAAGTTCCTGTAGTTCTGCAGCTTGTGGATAGAACTACAATCGACATGGCTAAGTGGATTTTCTTGAATTTGAGGAATCTGGTGCAGCAGGAGACAAGACCAGCTGCAGTTTTATATCCCAGATTTCTGAGTCTCATTTTCAAGCACATTTGTGGTGAGCACCTATACAACTCTCAGCCTTTACTTCATACTGCTGCATTCCCTGTAATAGGGAATAGAGTTTTCTATACCCCTACTCTCCCAAATGAGCCTCCTCTGTCGACACCAATGAGGAGGTTGTTAGGATTGGTGGAAGGACCCTCTGATGTGAGGGTGGATCCAGAAGCTGCTCCTAGAAGAAAATCCAAAGCAAGGGCCAAGCTTGTTAAAAGGTCCTTGGACATCACTGAAGCTGGGCCTGTCCAAAAGAAGGCCAAAACAGCTCAGTCTGAGTCTGCCCTCTTAGCCTCTGTGGCTGAGGGGGAGCAGACTCCTCACCCTGGGTCTTCTGTTGACCCTGAAGCGTTTGTGGCTGGTGCCTCTGTGGCACCTGAGACCATGGAACAGGCCAACCCAACTGTTCCTGACCCAGTCTCACACCCTGTCCAAACAGATCCTATCACCTCTCCACAATCACCCACTTCATCTCACATTCTATACCAACGCAAAAAGAAACCAACAGCCCAAACAACCAGCTCCTCTGTTCCCTCTCAACAGGGTTCAGTTGTAAGAGAAGCCACCCCTGCTGCCTCTCCTATTTTGGGAGAAGGTTCTGCACAATTGGAGCCTGCTTCACTCCAACCTGTGTCTACCCAGAGTCAGCCTAGACCCTCTGGTTCCTCCCAACAGGAAGCAGTTGTACAACAGGAGATAGCCACCTCAGCTAATCCAGCCTCCCAACAGGCTGAGAATATTGAAAGACAGGAGTCCTCTCCACTCCATACTCTGTTGACACTGTCCCAACCTCAAACTTCTTTACACCCTGAGTCTGCACGAGATGTCCACACTGCTGGTATAGACCAATCAGCAGATCAGCTTCAAACTTCTGTTCCCTATGATACAGCTGTTCAACACCAAACAGCTGCTGAGGGGCCAACAACCCAAGCTGATGAACCTCAGGGAACATACCATCCCTTTGGTGAGGCTGCTCCTTCTATGCAAACTCCATCAGCAGGCTTCACCACTGCTGATGTTGAAATGCATATCCCATCTCCCAATGATGAGGTGCTTTTACACCAAGGCACTGCAGAGTGAACACCCACTACTCTTCATGAAGGTGTTGCAACACAAGCAGCATCTGAAAGGCCCCCAACATCAACCCCTTCTCCTGATGATGCAGCTACAGCCGCTGCCGAGGGACCCTTTTACCCCTCCAAGCTATGCTACATTACTTTTGCGCAAGCTATGAAGCTTCTCTCAAATGTCCCTCTTCCCTCTCCATCACATCCTCATACACCAGCCTCATCATCTTCCTCTCCATTAACCCAATCTAAACAGTCCACCCATACACCTCCATCTCCTAAAGACCTGCCTTTGAAGGATCAGCTTTCCCTGCTGACCAACAAAGTTGGCTCTTTAGAAACCTCTGTGTCCTCTCTACCCTCTCTTATTTCAGACTCTGTGTCTGAACGGCTTAAGGGTTTCTTTGATCTGTTCAAAGATTCCTTTCCAGCCACTCAACAACCTGATAACTCTCCACAGCTGCTTGTACTCACTGCACACCTACAAAATGTCTCCACATCTCTCACCTCCATTCTTTCACTACAACAGGACTCTGTGTCCTCAATGACAGCTATTTCTCAACAACTGTCATCTCTCCTAACTTCATGCAATTCTACACTTCCTGCCACTCTGGCTAGCTTGAACACACTCATTGGCTCCCTATCCAATTCTGTGTCATCAAACCTTGCTGATGTGCAAGATTCTCTTGAACTCCATCTTGCACAGCTTCAAAGTTTGCTGTTCACAGCTTCTGATAGGGAAAACATTGTCAAGATAACCTCCCTTGCTGATACCCAATCCTCTTCTCTTCAAACCTGTCTTTCATAGCTTGCAGAGGTGAAGGACAACCTGGCTTTCTTAGTGAATAGCCTGGTTGGCCCTAAGCCTGCTGCCAAAACTGCTGGCAAGCCTGCTGACTTTGTGTCTTCAGGCAGACTAGGTGTTGAAGGTGCTGGTCCATCTCCTTCAAAGGGGGAGAAGTCATCTGCCTCGAAGACTAAGTCTAACAACTTCTTCTCCTAAGGAGAAATCATTACCTGCAATACTTACTGGTCAATCAGCAGGACCATCTGCAACTGGTACAATGGAGGGTGCTTCCCAAACTGCTCAGCCTACTCAGGCTGAAACTCCAAACCCTGCTCAGTCTAAGGGGGAGGAACTTATTCCTGAGGACAGGCCAAGCAGCAAAAGGAGGCATCTGATCTTACAAGAAGAAGAAGAAGAGGAGGATGAAAGTAATGAAGCTGCTGTTACTACAGTGGCTAAAGGAAAAGAAAAAGCAGCAGTTGATCCCCTACAGCAGAAAGCAGCAGAAATCAAATTTCACAAAGCCAGGGCCAAAGAAATGGGTCTTCCTATGCACAAATATTTTTAGTTTAGAGAAGAACAGCTTCAAGCCCTGGAAGCTTTAAGGAAAGAAGAGGAATCTGCCAAAGTGCTAAGTCTCTTGCACTTCAAGAGGCAAAGAAAATCAAAATGTCCTCTCTTGAAGTGCAAAAGAAATTAATGGAAGCTGCTAAGGGATCAGAAGGAGAGAAGGAAGCAGAAAAAGAAAAAGGTGCTCTGGTCTCAGTGACCAAAACCCCAAAGCCTTCTGCAAGAGCTCAGTTCCACTTTGACAACCTGGCAAGAAGAAAATTTCAGGATGTTGCTAATAGAAGGCTTGCCAAGGAAGCAATTGTCAAAGCTGTGCCCATATCAAGAAAAGGCAGTCAGTGGAAGTTGAAAATAACCAGAATGGGTGCAACAGTCCCAGAACTAGAAACATATGACTTCACTGATGTTGCAAAAATGGGGTACAGAGAATGGATTGAGCTGGCAGTTGCTCTGAGCGAGTCTAAGTCATAAACTGCAAAGACTGTCAGAGCATATGTCAAGAAGCTGATGGAGAGAGTGAAGAATCTTGGCCTGATCTCCAAAGAAGTCACTGAAGGTGTCTATGTGACACAACCAAAAATAAAGGCCAGGAGGACAAGGAAAGACTCTGAGCTGGAAGAAGGCAAGGTAATTGAAGATCCTGAGATAGGGGCATTTTTTGTAGATCTCTTAACCCAGAAAAAGTGTTTTTAGAGAGCTTCAGACCTACACAAAGTTGGTCTTCAGCACCTTGCAGCCTTCAGAATTGCCAACTCCTTCAGACAGTCCAGCAAATGGAGAGCAGCCATCTGGGATGAGCTGAGAGGTTTTTATGACAGAGGTGAGCTTCAAGATCCAAACTTCATATTTCACAGAGTTGAAATTCAAGATCTGGAAGGAGCAAGGGAGGAACTTGAAAGAATGTTTGAAGAAGGACTGCCACCTCCAGTACAGTGATATCCATCTACCAATCAGGGTAGGTGAAGAATGGAAGCTGTCCATCAGTTGGACAGGCTTACCATTATTTGCTCCCAACGCAAACAGTCCAAAATCTTTTGTACACTAGTTTTACTTTGTTACATATGTTGTAACTTTGCTTATTTACATTAGTTGTAATATACATTAGTACATTAGTTGTACTCTTGTAAAAGCATGTGTTGTTTTATGTAATCAAGAATCAATGTATATATAAACTGATATTTTACTTTACTTTGATGTTGTAATTTTATTTCAGCAAAGGTACTGTAAAAATATGTGGTGATTTTTGATAAGGCCAGCTTAGACTGGTTATTGCAAACAGGGGGAGATTGTTAGGCACAAAAAGGCCTCAGTCAAACCTGTTCTGCATCTGAGGGGGAGATTCTTGATCAAACCTGTTGATGCATTTGAAGGTTGAATTTAAGGCCTGTAATATGCCTTATTAAAACCTGAAAATGATTTGCAATATCAGTCCAAAGCTGTTTACCCTGTTGCATGTCTTGCAACAAAGGCAGTTTGTCCAAGCTGTTCTGTCTGCTGAACAGGCTGGACATAAACTATCTACGCTGCTCTACACTGGTGAGCAGCTTGGGTCGTTTTCAAGTGTTCTGTTCTTTGTGAACAGAACCTGTTCTTTATGAACAGGCTAAACACTTTATGGAATATGTTTCCAAGTCCTCATGTATTGTTTTTGGCTAGAAGATCAGTTTACAAAGTCGAAGACAAAGTGGAAAACAGAACTGCTCAGCCTGCCCAAGCTGTTCTGTTACATGAAGACAAAAGGATATTTGAAAAAGGGTGACAGACCTTTTTCTTATATAAAGATAGGCCTTGACAAAGGAAGAATGACGCAAAGTTGACATTCCTTATTTGGTTAAAGGCAATGCAACAGTAGACAAATTGAAAAGACAAAAGTTCTGCCCACATGAAGACAAGTCTGCTTTTCAGAAAGTGCAGAAAAGTTTATGTTGTCTTTTCAACAAGACTTCACCTTTTTCCTTTCGTCTAATGATGAAGCTTCACTTAGATCCTCTGAGTGAATATAAAAAGAAACTTCCAAGGACTGAAAGAATGAGCCAAATAGCTAAGTGCTGAAACCAAGAGTGAACGTGCATTCAAGTGTGTCTTTCATGCATGCAAATCTGCTTGAAAAAACAGTGTTTTGTGTCTAAGCTGTTCTTATCCAAGCTGTTCCTCTAAGTCTTGTAAACACAATGAGTGATTCTTAGTGAGTGTATTCATTGTAACTAGTTTAAGTCTGTCCTAGACTAGTTGAACATACTGTTGTATCTGTCATCTCAGCTTGAACCTTTCCGCATTCAAGCTCGTTTGTAATTAACATTTTTTGATAATACATACAAATATTGAGAAAATTGTGTGTAGTCTTTAAATTACTGTATTCACCCCCCTCTGCTGTTTAAAGCTATATACTTGGGAAACCTTTCGGGACCTACATGAATTAAAACACATCAACTCTATTTCACTCTGCAGGAAAAACAACCATCCCAGGTTTGGTACTTGGAAAATGGCTGCTCAGGGCACATGACAGGTTGTATGGACCTGCTGAGTGATCTCAGGCCTGAAAAAGGGCCAAAAGTCACATTTGGTGACAATGTACAGGGATCCACTGAGGGATATGGAACTCTTAAAGCTGGTGCTGCAGTGTTCAAAAGAGTAGCCTATGTGGTTGGGCTGAAACATAACCTTGTTAGCATAAGTCAACTATGTGATGCTGGCTACAAGGTTAACTTTGATGAGCACCTGGGTTATATATTGGATCCCCAAGGCAAAGTTGTGCTGTGTGCTCAACGAAAGAAAGGTGGATATGTTGTGGACATGCAATCTGCTGATCCCACAACTGAAACCTGTTTTCTCACAAGAACAAATGCAGACCTGAACTGGTTATGGCACAAAAGGCTGTCATACCTGAATTTCAAGAACATCAACAAACTCTGTAAGAAAGAGTTGGTGACAGGTTTGCCTTCTATGACCTTTGTTAAGGATAGACTCTGCACAGCTTGTGAGAAAGGCAAGCAGAGGAAATCATCTTTTAAATCCAAACATAACTTTTCTATTGATACTCCTCTCTTCTTAATCCATATGGACTTGTTTGGACCTGTCAATGTCCCAAGTCTAGGAGGAAGACGATATACTCTAGTAATGGTTGATGAGTTCTCCAGGTACACATGGGTTATCTTCTTGAAGAGCAAAGGAGAGGCTGATAGAGAAATTATTGGATTTGTGAAAAAGATGGAAATGCTGAACTCTGTCCAAGTGAAGCAGCTTAGAAGTGATCATGGTACTGAATTCAGAAACAGTACTTTTGAAGACTTCTGTGAAGAGAAAGGAATCACTCAAAACATTTCAGCTGTAAGAACTCCACAACAAAATGGAGTTGCTTAAAGGAGAAACAGAACTCTCATTGAAGCTGCTAGAACCATGCTGTGTGCATCTGGTTTACCTTCATCATTTTGGGCTGAAGCTGTTAACACTGCATGCTTCACCCAAAACAGATCCCTAGTGGTGAAAAGGTTCAACAAGACTCCCTATGAGCTGCTCAAAGGGAGGAAGCCAAATGTCAGTTACTTCCATGTGTTTGGGTGTCCCTGCTTCATTCTAAATCAAAGGGACCAACTGGCAAAGTTTGAACCAAAAGCTGATGAAGGTGTGTTTGTTGGCTACTTTGCTATCTCCAAAGCCTACAGAGTGTACAACAACAAAAGAAATGTGATAGATGAATCTATCAATGTCACCTTTGAAGAGTCCAAGAATGCTTCCACCAAAGCTGTTCTTGAATCAGTTTCAGGAGAATTAAAATTTTATGATCTCATGCATTCAAACAGTGAAGGGAACTCAAAAGCTTCCACTACATCTAGTGTGGAACCTGTTAACCATGACGGGCATGATGATGATTATGTCAACACACCCTGTGTGAATAACTGTACTGACTTAATTACAACTGCATGTCCTGAACCTATCAATGCTGATTTTCCTGGTTCCTCTGCTGATATGTTCAACAGTGGTCAGCCATGTTCAACAAGTGAACAGGCTCAAGACAACAGTGTGTCTGAAAATCTTGAGAACTGTTCAACAAGACCTGCTGAAGCTGCTGATAACTTAGGAGAATCCTCATTGAAGAATGATCCTAAGTGGATCAGATGTCACCCCAATGATCAAATAATTGGTGACATCAACAAAGGGGTACAAACAATGTGGGACAGCTTAGGGAACTTCTGCATGTTCTCCAGTTTTGTTTCACTAATGGAGCCAAAGAAGGTGGATGAAGCACTAAAAGATGCCAACTGGATCACTGCCATGCAAGAAGAACTCAATCATTTTGAGAGAAACAAGGTATGGAAGCTGGTCCCTGCTCCTAAAGGCAAAACTATAATTGTCACTAAATGGGTTTTCAGGAATAAGATGGATGAGCAAGGTCATGTCATTAGAAATAAGGCAAGACTGGTTGCTCAGGATTATAGACAGGAGGAAGGAATTGACTATGATTAGACATTTGCTCCTGTGGCCAGGCTAGAAGCAATTCGTTTGTATCTAGCCTACGCTGCTCATAAGAGCATTAAGGTATTTCAAATGGATGTGAAGAGTGCATTTTTGAATGGGAAGCTGCAAGAAGAAGTTTATGTCAAGCAGCCTCCAGGTTTTGAAAATGAACAACATCCAGGTTTTGTCTATAAGTTGGACAAAGCTCTCTATGGGTATTCTAGAGGTAAAGTGGATACCACACTGTTCATAAAGAAGGTGAAATCTGATATTATGCTTGTTGAAATTTATGTGGATGATATATTATTTGGTTCTACCAATGAGCAGTTATGCAAGAATTTTTCATTACCCATGAAATCCAAATATGAAATGAGTATGATGGGAGAACTTACTTTCTTTTTAGGATTACAGGTTAAACAAACGTCAACTGGAATTTTTTTAAATCAAAGAAAGTATACCTTAGATCTCTTGAAAAAGTTTAAATTTGATCAAAGTTCTCCTATTAAAACCACAATGGCAACCAATGTAAAATTGGATGCAGATGCCAGTGGCAAAGCTGTTTCAGTAACAACTTACAGAGGTATGATTGGGAGCTTGCTATATTTAACTACTAGCAGACCTGATATTATGTTTGCCACCTGTTTGTGTGCTAGGTTCCAAGCTGACCCAAAGGAATCTCATCTAGCTGCTGTTAAAAGAATCTTCAGATACCTGAAGGGCACATCAGGTTTGGGTCTTTGGTATCCCAAAGACTCAAGTATTGAACTAACAGGTTATTCAGATTCTGATTTTGCAGGCTGCAGGCTAGATACGAAAAGCGCAACAGGTGGATGTCAACTTCTTGGTGGTAAGTTAATCAGTTGGTGTAGCAAGAAGCAGAACTCAGTGTCTACTTCTACTGCTGAAGCTGAGTACATTGCTGCTGGAAGCTGCTGTGGGCAGATTCTGTGGATGCAGCATCAGCTTGAAGACTATGGGCTTGTGTATAGGAAAACTCCTATTCTGTGTGACAACCCAAGTGCCATAGCCATTTCCAACAATCCATTATTTCATTCAAGAACAAAGCATATCGAAGTCAGACATCATTTCATCAGGGATCACATTCAGAAAGGTGATGTGGAGGTAAGTTTCATTTCCACAAATGAACAGCTTGCAGACATTTTCACCAAACCTCTTGATGAAACCAGGTTTAATTACCTTGTCAGCAAGCTGGGCATGTTAAACAAAAGTGACTAAGTGTCCTCAAAGGTCTAAGACTTTGTATGTCTCACACTGCTCAAGTTTCTCAGAACAACTTAGAACAGAACAGGTTATGCATATTCTGCACATAGCCATTTTTCTGAAATCCTTGAATAGCTTGAACATACAACAGGCTGAACAAAAACAGTTTACTCGTCCATCCTGCTCTGATGGTCCATTCTTCACTCTGCTCATTCCTTCACACTGATTTACAAGACCTTGTCTTGTAACCTGATCAGCTATTGAACGCAACCTGTTCTTACATAGCTGAACAGGTTGAGGGAACAACTTGAAGAGTGAACAGCTTGTGATGACCCTGCTCATCATAGGTTTAACCAACAGCTTAGACCAACAGTTTTTAACTACCTTTCTTCACAATTAAGTTACTTAATTTTTGTTTTTATTTAACTTAATTACTGCGGATAATGTGGGTTACGTGTGTTAGTGATTAAAAAGGGCTCAAGCGGTCTGATAAACGGTCTTACATGGACAACCGTTCCATTTTTCGTTAACGACTTTTTCAAATGAACCGTCCAAATGTTTCTCTCTCATGCCCACTCACATTCAAATCCTATAAATACCCCCTACTGTTTCATCTTCGTCTTCCTCACTATTTCCAGAAATCCTCAAGAACCCTGTCATAGGGAATAAAGATTTCTATACACCTGTTCTACCCAATGAGCCTCCTCTATCTACTCCAATGAGGAGGCTAATGGGGTTAGTTGAAGGACCTTCTGATGTGAGGGTTGCTCCCAAAGCTGCTCCCAAGGGAAAATCCAAAGCCACGTCCAAGCTTGTTAAAAGGACCATGGCAACCACTGAAGCTGGGCCTGTCCCCAAGAAGGCCAAAACAACTTAGTTTGAGTCTGCACCTTTAGCCTCTGTGGCTGAGGAGGAGCAGACTCCTTTGTGGCTGGTGCCTCTGTGGCACCTGAGACCATGGAACAGGCCAACCCAACTGTTCCTGACCCAGTCTCACACCCTGTCCAAACAAATCCCATCACCTCTCCATAATCACCACTTCATCCATCCAATACCAACGCAAATCTCTCGCCAAAAAGAAACCAGCCCAAACAACCAGCTCCTCTGTTCCCTCTCAACAGGGTTCAGTTGTAAGAGAAGCCACCCCTGCTGCCTCTCCTATTTTGGGAGAAGGTTCAGCACAATTGGAGCCTGCTTCACTCTAACCTGTGTCTACCCAGAGTCAGCCTAGACCCTCTAGTTCCTCCCAACAGGAACTAGTTGTACAAACGGAGACATCCACCTAAACTATTCCAGCCTCCCAACAGGCTGAGAATATTGAAAGACAGGAGTCCTCTCTACTCCATACTGTGTCCACACTGTCCCCACCTCAAACTTCTTTACACCCTGAGTCTGCACGAGGTGTCCACACTGCTGGTATAAATAAACCAATCAGCAGATCAGCCTCAAACTTCTGTTCCCTATGATACTGCTGTTCAACACCAAACAGCTGCTGTGGGACCAACAATCCAAGCAGATGAACCTCAGGGAACATACCATCCCTTGGGTGAGGCTACCCCTTCTATGCAAACTCCATCAGCAGGTTTCACCACTGCTGATGTTGAAATGCATATCCTATCTCCCCATGATGAGGTACTTTTACACCAAGGTACTGTAGTGGGAACAACCACTGGCCTTAATGAAGGTGTTGCAACACAAGCAGCATCTGAAAGGCCCCCAACGTCAACCCCTCCTCCTGATGATGCAACTACAACCACTGCTGAAGGACCCTTTGACCCCTCCAAGCTGGGCCACGTTACTTTTGCCCAGGCTATGGAACTTCTCTCTAATGTTCCTCTTCCCTCTCCATCACATCCTCAAACCCCAGCCTCCTCATCTTCATCTCCATCAACCCACTCTAAACAGTCCACCCATACACCTCCATCTCCTAAAGACCTGCCTTTGAAGGATCAGCTTTCCCTGCTGACCAACAAAGTTGGTTCTTTATAAACCTCTATGTCCTCTCTACCCTCTCTTATTTCAGACTCTGTGTCTGAACAGCTTAAGGGTGTCTTTGATCTGTTCAAAGATTCCTTCCCAGCCACTCCACAACCTGATAACTCTCCACAGCTGTTTGCACCCACTGCACAACTGCAAAATGTCTCCACATCCCTCTCCTCCATTCTTTCACTACAACAGGACTCTGTGTCCTCAATGACAGCTATTTCTCAACAGCTGTCATCTCTCCTAACTTCTTGCAATTCTACTCTTCCTGCCACTTTGGCCAGCTTGAACACACTAAGTGGCTCCCTATCCAATTTTGTGTCATCAAACCTTGCTGATGTGCAAGATTCTCTTGAACTCCATCTTGCACAGCTTCAAAGTTTGTTGTTCACAGCTTCTGATAGGGAAAACATTGTCAAGCTGACCTCCCTTGCTGATACCCAATCCTCTTCTCTTCAAACCTGTCTTTCCCAGCTTGCAGAGGTGAAGGACAACATGGCTTTCTTAGTGAATAGCCTTGTTGGCCCCAAGCCTGCTGCCAAAACTGCTGGCAAGCCTACTGACTTTGTGTCTTCAGGTAGACCAGGTGTTGAATGTGTTGGTTCATCTCCTTCAAAGGGGGAGAAGTCGTCTGCCTCGAAGACTAAGTCTAAGGGGGAGAAAACTTCTTCTCCTAAGGAGAAATCAGTGCCTGCAATACTCACTGGTCAACCAGCTGGAGCATCTGCAACAGGTACAATGGAGGGTGCTTCCCAAACTGCTCAGCCTACTCAGGCTGAATCTCCAAACCCTGCTCAGTCTAAGGGGGAGGAATTCATTCTTCAGGGCAGGCCAAGCAGCAGAAGGAGGCATCTGATTCTAGAAAAAGAAGAAGAAGAAGAGAAGGAAACTCCTGAAGCTGCTACCACTACAGCAGCTAAAGGAAAAGAAAAAGCAGCAGGTGATCCCCTACAGCAGAAAGCAGCAGAAATTAATTTTCACAAAGCCAGGGCTAAAGAAATGGGTCTTCCTATGCACAAATACTTTGAGTTCAGAGAAGAACAGCTTCAAGCCCTGGAAGCTCTAAGGAGAGAAGAAGAATCTGCCAAAGCTGCTAAGTCTTTTGCACTTCAAGAGGCAAGGAAAGTTAATATGTCCTCTCTGGAAATGCAAAAGAAATTAATGGAAGCTGCTAAGGGATCAGCAGGAGAGAAGGAAGGAGAAAAAGAAAAGGGTACTCAGGTCTCTGTGACCAAAACACAAGTACCCTCTGCAAGAGCTCAGTTCCACTTTGACAACTTGGCTAGAAGAAAATTTCAGGATGTTGCTGATAGAAGGCTAGCCAAGGAAGCAATTGTCAAAGCTGTTCCCATATCAAGAAAAGGCAGTCAGTGGAAGTTGAAAATAACCAGAATGGGTGCAACAGGCCCAGAACTAGAAACGTATGACTACACTGATGATGCAAAAATGGGATACAGCGAGTGGATTGAGTTGGCAGTTACTCTGAGTGAACCTTAGTCAGAAACAGCAAAAACAATCAGAGCATATGTCAAAAAGTTGATGGAGAGAGTGAAAAATCTTGGCCTGATCTCTAAAGAGGTGAGTGAAGGTGTCTATGTGACACAACCAAAAATAAAGGCCATGAGGACAAGGAAAGACACTGAGCTGGAAGAACTCTTTATGATGATTGAACAAGGAGACTATGCTGTGGAGATCAAAGGAGTTAACCACAGCCTGCCCAAAGGAGTGGAGTTTGAAGAAGGCAAGGTAATTGAAGAACCTGAGTTGGGGGAATTTTTTGTAGATCCCTTAACCCAGAAAAAGTGTTTTCAGAGAGCTTCAGACCTACACAAAGTTGGTCTTATGCAGCTTGCAGCCTTCAGAATTGCCAACTCCTTCAGACTGTCCAGCAAATGGAGAGCAGCCATCTGGGATGAGCTGAGAGGTTTTTATGATAGAGGTGAGCTTCAAGATCCAAACTTCATGTTTCTCAGAGTTGAAATTTAATATCTGGAAGAAACAAGGGAGGAACTTGAAAGAATGTTTGAAGAAGGACTGGCACCTCCAGTACAGTGATGTCCATCCACCAATCAGGGTAGGTGAAGAATGGAAGCTGTCCATCAGTTGGACAGGCTTATCATTATCTACTCCCAACACAAACAGTCCAAAATCTGCTATACATTAGTTGTAATTTAATTACATATGTTGTAATCTCTCTTTTGCATCAGTTGTAATATACATCAGTACATCAGTTGTACTTTTGTAAGAACATGTGTTGTTTTATGTAATCAAGAATCAGTGTATATATAAACTTATCTTTTACTTTACTTTGATGTTGTAATTTTATTTCAGCAAATGTACTGTAAAAATATATGGTGATTTTTGAGAAGGCCAGCTTAGACTGGTTATTGCAAATAGGGGGAGATTGTTAGGCACAAAAAGGCCTCAGTAAAACCTGTTCTGCATCTGAGGGGGAGATTTTCAATCAAACCTGTTGATGCATTTAAAGGTTGAATTTAAGGCCTGTAATATGCCTTATTGAAACCTGAAAATGATTTGCAATATCATTCCAAAGCTGTTTACTCTGTTGCATGTGTTGCAACAAAGGCAGTTTGTCCAAGCTGTTCTGTCTGCTGAACAGGCTGGACATAAACTGTCTACGCTGCTCTACACTGGTGAGCAGCTTGGGCAGTTTTCAAGTGTTCTGTTCTTTGTGAACAGAACCTGTTCTTTGTGAACATGCTAAACACTTTATGGAATATGTTTCCAAGTCCTCATGTATTGTTTTTGGCTAGAAGATCAGTTTACAAAGTCTAAGACAAAGTGGAAAACAGAACTGCTCAGCCTACCCAAGCTGTTCTGTTACATGAAGACAAAAGGATATTTGAAAAATGGTGAAAGACCTTTTTCTTATATCAAAATAGGCCTTGACAAAGGAAGAAAGATGCAAAGTTGACATTCCTTATTTAGTTAAAGCTAATGCAACAGTAGACAAAAATAAAAGACAAAAGTTCTGCCCACATGAAGACAAGTCTGCTTTTTAGAATGTGCAGAAAAGTTTATGTTGTCTTTTCAACAAGACTTCACCTTTTTCCTTTCGTCCAATGAAGAAGCTTCATTTAGATCCTCTGAGTGAGTATAAAAAGAAACTTCCAAGGATTGAAAGATTAAGCCAAAAAGCTAAGTGCTGAAGCAAAGAGTGTACGTGCATTCAAGTGTATCTTTCATGCATGCAAGTCTACTTGGATAAAACAGTGTTTTGTGTCTAAGCTGTTCTTATCCAAGCTATTCCTCTAAGTCTTGTAAACACAGTGAGTGATTCTTAGTGAGTGTATTCATTGTAACTAATTTAAGTCTGTCTTAGACTAGTTAAACATACTGTTGTATCTGTCATCTCAGCTTGAACCTTTCCGCATTCAAGCTCATTTGTAATCAACATTTGTTGATAATACATACAAACATTGAGAAAATTGTGTGTAGTTTTTAAATTGCTGTATTCACCCCCCCTCTACAGCTTAAGGCTATATACTTGGGAAACCTTTCGGGACCTACAAAAAGACTCAAGCTGTTAGTTGAAAAATGAGCAAATTCGAATGAAACAGTGTCTCCCCATTAAACAAGCATATGAAATAGATATAATTTTCATAAAATAAGAAAGAATGAGGAAAAAAAATTAATCCATATTAACCATACCAATATTTGATACTAGGAAGGTGAATCTTCCTACATCAAATGGTTTTGTAAATAGATCAACTAACTGATCATCAGTATGAATTTTTGTAACTTGGATTAATTTCTTCTCATTACAGTCCCTTATAAAATGAAATCTGATGTCAATATGCTTAGTTTTGGGAAATTTCACTGGATTTTGTACAATGCTAATTGCACTTGAGTTGTCAATGTAAATAGGAGTGGATAGGAAATGCATACCATAGTCTCTCAGTTGATTTTGAATCCACATCACTTGAGAGCAACCGCTTGCAGCTGCTACATATTCTGCTTCTGTGGATGAGGTGGAAATAGTTGTTTGCTTTTTACACTGCGAAGAGACAAGTCTTGCTCCTAGATACTGACATCCTCCAGTTGTGGACTTTCTATCAATGTTGCAACCTCCATAATCACTGTCAGAATAAGCTGTTAGTTCAAGAGGAGAGTCTTTACGATACAAGAGCCACAAATGTGGTTGGCCTTTAAGATATCTAAAGATTCTCTTAACAGCAAACAGGTGTGTGTCCTTTGGAGCACAGTGAAACCTGGCACAAACACAAACAACAAACATTATATCAGGTCTAGAAGATGTGAGATACATAAGTGAACCTATCAAGGATCTTTATAGGTGAATGTCCACATCTACTCCATCTTTGTCTGCATCAAGCTGCTTGTGAGTGTCCATTGGAGTACTTGCAACTTTGGTATCTTTGTAACCAAACTTTTCCAGTATGTCTTTAACATACTTTGATTGACTTATAATTAGCCCTATAGGCTTTTGCTTAACCTGCAATCCTAGAAAGAAGGTGAGTTCCCCCATTGAACTCATTTGAAACTTTTTGTGCATTAATGCCTCAAACTCTTTGCACAGACTGTCATTTGTAGACCCAAAGATAATATCATCAACGTAAATCTGAACAAGCAGAATCTCAGATTTGATGGACTTTGTGAACAAAGTTTTTTCAAGAGTACCTCTCTAGGTATGATGATAGAGTGTCATACCATGCTCTAGGTGCTTGGTGGAGTCCATAGAGGGCTTTGTCTAATTTGTAGACTCTGTCTGGATACTTGTTGTCCTCAAATCCAGGAGGTTGACACACATAGACCTCTTCTTCGATGGTACCATACAGGAAAGCAGACTTCACATCCATTTGATACACTTTAAACCCTTTGAAGCTTGCATAGGCTAAGAACAGTCTGATGGCTTCAATTCTTGCCACTGCAGCAAAGACATCATCATAGTCTATTCCTTCTTCTTGAGTGTATCCCTGTGCTACCAATCTTGCTTTGTTCTTGATGACTTTCCCTCTCTCATCCTTCTTATTTCTGAAAACCCAACGTGTACCAATTGCTCTCTTGCCTTTAGGAAGATCAACTAGAGTCCATACATTCTGAATCTTGAATTGTAGTAGTTCTTCCTGGATTGCCTCAATCCAAGATGGATCTTTCAATGCCTCAGATGCCTTCTTTGGTTCTAACTGTGACATGAAGCAAGCATGTTCAAAAGCAGCTAGACTGAATTCTGGAACTGCTGAGTCAGCATCAGTAGTTTCTTTGTCAACCATTGTCCTTGTCTGTACAGGGGTGCGTGGATCACCCATTATCTGATTGAGAGGATGATACTTGTGAACTCTGAGTGTTGGTTCTCTGTCTGTTTGGAAGGAAGTTCCTAGATTTGTATCATCTCCATCAGGACCACTTGATGGTTCAGCTTCACGAACAACTTGACTAGAATCTGGGACTGTTTCCTTTAGTAATGGAGTTGTTCCCTCAGGACTTGGGATTGGCACTTCATAGTTTGGATTTGAATCATGTTGTGCATCCAGTACCCCTGGTGGGTCACAAGATAGAAGAGGTATGACTGTATACTCATCCCATTGACAAGAATCTTCAACAGTCTGAAATCTTGTGTCAACAACTTGATCATTTGTGCTACCAGCATGAGAATTTGTGTTGGCAGTTTCAACCCTGTTATCATCAGATTCTGCATTATACTCAACAAAGCTCAGAGATATTGTTAGTGAATCTAGATCAAACAACCAATCAGGACCAGTGCCTTTGATATTTGCAGTGTTTTCATTAAATTCAACATTGGCACTGTCTTCAATGGATTTAAACACACTATTATATACTCTATAGACTTTGCTTTGTGTGGAGTATCCTACAAAGAAACCTTCTGCAGCCTTACTTTCAAACATTCCTAAGTGAGTCTTAGTGTGAAGAATGGTGCTTGAACAGCCAAAAGACTTTAGAAAGGCTATTAAGGGGACTCTATGATGGAATAACTCATATGGAGTTTTCCCTTGTGATTGAACGACCTGAACCCTATTCAGAACATAACAAGCTGTATTGACTGCTTCTGCCCAAAAGGTCATAGGCAGTTGGGAATCAGCTAGCATGGTTCTAGCAGCCTCAATTAAAGTTCTGTTCTTTCTTTTAGCTACACCATTTTGCTGTGGTGTTCTTGGTGCACTATATTTCCTAGCAATACCATTAGACTCACAGAAACTGTTTAGGATATGGTTTTTAAACTCAGTCCCATTGTCTGATCTAATCACCGTAACTTTTAAGTTGGATTGGTTTTCTATCTTAAGAATAAATGATTTAACTAGCTCAGCAGTTTCATCTTTAGTCCTAAGAAAGTATACCCATGTGAATCTGGTGAAATCATCAACAATGACTAAACTGTAAGCCCTTTTATTCAAACTCAAAACAGATGTTGGACCAAAGAGATCCATATGAATAAGATGAAGAGCTGATGAGATTGAATTTACTTCCTTGGCCTTATGAGAAGTTTTGTGTTGCTTGCCTTTAAGGCATGCTACACAATGATCATCACATATGAACTCCTTTTGTGGTAAACCTCTTACCACATTTCTTTTGACTAGCACATTCATAGATTTGAAGTTCATGTGACACATCCTTCTGTGCCAAAGAGCAGACTCATTAGATAATGCTTTAGATATCAAACAACTTAAAGTACTTTATTTGGATAAAAGATCTGTGTCCAAACAGTGGACATTGTCCTTTCTTGGTGTTCTAAGTAAAATAAGATTTTCAGGAATTTGAAAATCTTTTGAAAGAACAATGCACTCAGAATCTGTGAAGACAACAATATTTTGTTTATCACAGATTTGAGACACACTTAATAAATTGTACCTCAGCTGTTCAACATATAAAACATCATTGAAAAGCATATTGCCTGCTGTGACAGTACCTTTATCTGTTACCTTACCTCCCTTGGAATTTCCTCCAAATGCAACAAATCCACCTTCAAAGCCTTTGAAGTTTGACAAGCAATCAGAGTTGCCTGTCATGTGCCTAGAGCATCCACTGTCCAAATGTCATCTTGTTTTATGTTATGACCTGTGGGTGCCCTGCACAAAAAAAGCTTAGTTAGTAGTGGAGTAAACCCAAACCAAGTTGGTTTTTGGTTGTCCTTGTGCATTGACATAACTAAACACTGTCTTTGACTTCTTATTCTTAGTAAGATCCACTGATGAATTTTGTGGAGAGTATTTAGTTATGACATGAGGTATCCAGTTGTTTTTTCCATCCTTTGCAGTAACAGTCTCAGATGATCCATTACCAGTTCTAGTTTTGTGCCTAGCAGTCTGAGCTGAGGCTGCAGTGCTAACAGTTTCAGAATTTGCACTAACACTTTCAACTTTAGACTTGGCAGTTTCAACATTTGTATCAACAGTTTCACTTGAGTTTTTTCCTTTAACACACCATATATGTGTAAACTTTGATTTTGGTTTTGCTAAAACTTGTTTTTGGTGTGTGGACTGTTTTTTATTGATTTTTGAGTACCTGTGATCAACTTTTTTCTTAGGAACTAGTGTAATAGGTGATTTGACCTTAAGATTTTTTGTGTTATTAACAAATGCCTGTTTCTGAACCACAGTCTGTTTTGCAACAGATGGTTTGTACAAGGAATGTCTAGCCAAATGGTTTTTCCTGCCACAGTGGAAACATCTTTTGACTGTTTTGATTGGAGAACCAGTTTTATCAGACCATAACTGGTTCTTGTCCCTTTGATTTCCCCTTACCTGCTGTTGTTTGGGAAACTTTTGGACACCATGCTTTTGGCATGTGCAGATTGGAACAGTATTTCCCTTTTTATTACCTTTTGAGTAAGATGCAGTGTTACAGTTGTTAGGCACAAAAAGGCCTCAGTCAAACCTGCTCTACATCTGAGGGGGAGATTTTATAATCAAACCTGTTGATACATTTGAAGGTTGAATTTAAGGCCTGTTATATGCCTTATTGAAACCTGACAATGATTTGCAATATCAGTCTAAAGCTGTTCTATAAGTTGCATGTGTTGCAACCAAGACAGTTTGTCCAAGCTGATCAGTCTGCTGATCAGGCTGGACATAAACTGTCTACGCTGCTCTACACTGTTGAGCAGCTTGGGCATTTTTAAAGTGTTCTGTTCTTTGTGAACAGAACCTGTTCTTTGTGAACAGGCTAAACACTTTATGGAATTTGTTTCCAAGTCATCATGTATTGTTTTTAACTACCAGATCAGTTTACACAGTTGAAGACAAAGTGGAAAGCAGAACCGCTCAGCCTGCCCAAGCTGTTCTGTTACATGAAGACAAACGGATATTTGAAAAAGGGTGACAGACCTTTTTCTTATATCAAAATAGGCCTTTACAAGGAAGAAAGACGCAAAGTTGACATTCCTAAAATGGTTAAAGGCAATGCAACAGTAGAAAGTAAAAAGACAAAAGTTCTGCACAAGAGAAGGCAAGTCTGCTTTTCAGAAAAGTGCAGAAAAGTTATATTGTCTTTTCAAACAAGACTTCTCCTTTTTCATTCTGCCCAATGAAGATGTTTCTCTTAGATCCTCTAAGTGAGTATAAAAGGAAGCTTCTAAGGTCAGAAAGAATGTGAAGAAAGCTAAGTGCTTAAACCAAGAGTGAACGTGCAAGTGTGATATTCATGCATGCAAATCTTCTGTAAACAAGCTTCTGTGTGTCTAAGCTGTTTACCAAAGCTGTTCCTTAAAGTCTTGTAAAATACAGTGAGTGCATCTTAGTGAGTGTGTTCATTGTAATCTAGTTTGAGTGTGTCTTAGACTAGAAACCATACTGTTGTATTCTGTCATCTCAGCTTGAACAATTCCGCAGTCAAGCTTGTTTGTAATTAACATTTGTTGATAATACATACAAACATTGAGAAAAAGAGTGTGTAGTTTTTAAATACTGTATTCACCCCCCCTCTACAGTTTATTACTATATACTTTGGGAACCTTTCGGGACCTACAACTGGTATCAGAGCAGTTTAGAGTGTGTGTCATTCTAGATCTCTCATAATCCCAAGTTTCCATGGACAACAGTGCTGCAAACTCTTCTTACTATGACAATGGCTCTATGGGCAAGCCTCCAAAATTTAATCATCAAAACTTCTCTGGTTGGAAGTGCAGAATGATGCTCTATTTAGAGAATCTGGATGTACAACTGCCAGAGATAGTGATGGAGGGTCCCTATGTGCCAACCTCTGTTACTACAATAACTCCAGCGGTTGAAGGAGCTGCTCCTGAAATCAGGACCTTTGAGAAAGCAAAAGCTCAATGGTCTGATGAAGACAAGAGAATGGTAGCTCTGGATGCAAAGGCCAGAAACAACCTGGTCATTTCTCTTCCTGATGATGTGTTCAAGCAGGTTGAGAAGATGAAGACTGCAAAGGAGATGTGGATACTCTGTGTACCGTCTATGATGGACCCACAATCACACTGGACAACAGGATTAACAATCTTGTTAGACAGTATGAACTCTTCTTTGCCAAACCAAAGGAGTCTCTCACAGAAACCTACACCAGGTTCACTGCTCTGGTGAATGATCTCAAAGCTGTTGGGATCACCAAGGACAGTCTTACTTTGGTGAACAAGTTTCTGGACATTTTACCTGAGGAGTGGAACTATTTCTCAACCATCCTAAGAAACTCAGGTACTATCAGAAGTATGAATCTGGTCAATCTGTATGGATCCTTACTGAATGATGAACAATCAAGGCAGCAAAAGAGGAATGCCTTGGAAATGTCCAGAAGAGGTACTGCCTTTGTGGCTAATGTGAGACAGTCTGTTAATCAGGTGAGTGATGTGTTCACTCAACCTGATCAACAGGATGATGATAAGGAGGAGGTGTCTGAAGAAGAAGAGGCTGCAGATCTTACTGAACAAGATGATGAGCAAATGATAGCTATGCTTGTCAAAAAGTTCAGCAAGAGAAGGTTTGGAAGAAGTATGCTGCAAGGAGGTGCAAGTGCTGGCAAAAAGAAAGCATTTGACAAATCCAAGGCTGAGTGCTTCAAGTGTGGCAAAACTGGCCATATAGCTGCTGACTGTGTGTCAAAAGCTGTTGGTCAGTCATCCAAACCTATCAAGACTAACAGGGATGATGGCTATAGGGTTAAGTACCTTATGGCCATGGCTAAGCTGAGGAAATTGGAAAACTCTGTGTCTTCCAATCGCCAGAAGGGACTCATGGCTGAGACATGTGACTGGGAGGAATCTGATTCATCATCTGATGAAGAAGATAATCAGTGTCTGATGGCCAACTCTGATGTTCCATCAACAAGCAGTTTCAAACAGGACATGGCTGAAGCTGAAGCCTTCAGCAGCTTGGAGAACTGGAATCCTACAATGATGTATAAGGTACAAAATTTTATGGCTTACAGTTCTGAAGAAAAAGTTAAAATGTTTGAATACATGCTTGTTGATCTGAAAGCTGCTGTTGAGAAGCATGATGCTTTATTATCTGAAATCTCTAAGCTTAAAGCTGATCTTAAAACTAAAACCAGTAAACTGGACAGTTTCTATAAGTTGGAAACTGAGCTTGATGAATTAAAACACATCAACTCCATTTTACTGGAAGAAAAGAGAGAAACAGATATAAAGCATGCTAAGCTTCAAAAGATAGTTGACTCTTGGTGCCAATCTGCACAAAAAGTCAGCCATTGTATCAGTCAACAGATCCCTGCTCAAATCCAAGCCTATCTTGGAGGGGATCTTGACACAGCAGCTTCCATCGTTGAAATAAGTAATTTGAAAGAAGACTTGTCCACTCTTGGTGAACTTCCAAATACATTCATCCAAAATGTGAATGGTAAACTTATTTCAACAAACAGGTTTGTCAGGCCTCAAAATACTGACAGCTTGTGTGAACTCAGCTCAAAAGCTGATGTTGGAGTTTGTTCTCCAAAACAGCCTGCTAAGTGCTATGCTAGCTCACACAAGCAGAAGAAAGGAAAACATGCTCAAACTGAAGCTGTGGATGCTAAGCCTGTTGACAAAACAGGTTCAGAGTCCAAAGCTGTTGGTAAAAAGCATGTTAATCCTTTTGATGCTAAACATTTTGAAAATAAGTTTTCAAAAAGTAAGCAGCCTGTTTTCAACAAGGGTAAGTCTCAGGTTGAAAACAAAACTGCTGTGATTTCAAATAAGTTTTCAAATCATGGTGGTAAGTTGGTTTTAAATGAAAATAAGTTTTTCAAAACCAAACACAGTGAGTATGCTGATAGGCAGCATAAATCACAACTCAGTAGGGGCAAAGGCAAAGCCATTGCTCAAACTGAGACAACTGGGAATAAGTTTCCCAAACCTGTGGAAGCTCAAAGGCCAATCAAGCTTCCTGTCTTTGACATCTGTCCTCCCAAAAAGAGGAAAGAAGAGACAGTCAAAGCTGTGGCCTATGAACTTACCACACAAGCTGTTGATTCTGCAAAAATTGCTAAACCTGCTGAAAGAATCAACAAAAACAGTTCAGAATGTGTTTCTGAAGGACCTTCTTCCAAAAGCACCAAAAAGAGAAAATGTTATAAGTGTGGGAAGAAGACACATCTGGCCAAGGACTGTCCTGAATCTGAGGACATGAGGCCTGTTGGCTCTGCTGTTTCCTTCACAGCTGTTACAAGCAGTGGTGGAAATGACATAGTCACTGAGGATGGTATTCAAACTGATACCATTCAAATAGGGAATATTAGTGTGGACATTCAAAATCCATCAACAAGTGTTGATGAAGTAGGAGAACTCATCTGTGTGATGAGTTCCCCTAAAAATAACTAATAATTCTCTTCTCACTCTGCAGGAAAAACAACCTTCCCAGGTTTGGTACTTGGACAGTGGCTGCTCAGGGCACATGACAGGTTGTAAAGAACTGCTGAGTGATCTCAGGCCTGAAAAAGGGCCAAAAGTCACCTTTGGTGACAATGTACAGGGATCCACTGAGGGATATGGAACTCTTAAAGCTGGTGCTGCAGTGTTCAAAAGGGTAGCCTATGTGGTTGGGCTAAAACATAACCTTGTTAGCATAAGCCAACTGTGTGATGCTGGCTACAAGGTTAACTTTGATGAGCACCTGGGTTACATATTGGATTCCCAAGGCAAAGTTGTGCTGTGTGCTCAACGAAAGAAAGGTGTATATGTTGTGGATATGCATTCTGCTGATCCCACAACTGAAACCTGTTTTCTCACAAGAACCAACGCTGATCTAAACTGGTTATGGCATAGAAGATTGTCACACCTGAACTTCAAGAACATCAATAACCTCTGTAAGAAAGAGTTGGTAACAGGTTTGCCTTCTATTACTTTTGCCAAAGATAGATTATGCACAGCTTGTGAGAAAGGCAAGCAGAGAAAAACATCTTTTAAATCCAAACATAATTTCTCTATTGATACTCCACTCTTCTTAATCCATATGGACTTGTTTGGACCTATTAATGTCCCAAGTCTAGGAGGAAGAAGATACACTCTTGTAATGGTTGATGAGTTCTCCAGGTACACATGGGTGATCTTTTTGAAGAGCAAAGGAGAGGCTGCGAGAGAAATTATTGGATTTGTTAAAAAGATGGAAATGCTGAACTCTGCCCAAGTAAAGCAGCTTAGAAGTGATCATGGTACTGAATTCAGAAACAGTACTCTTGAAGACTTCTGTGAAGAGAAAGGTATCAATCAAAACTTTTCAGCAGTAAGAACTCCTCAACAAAATGGAGTTGCTGAAAGGAGAAACCGAACTCTCATTGAAGCTGCCAGAACCATGCTGTGTGCATCAGGTTTGCCTTCATCATTTTGGGCTGAAGCTGTCAACACTGCCTGCTTCACTCAAAACAGATCCTTAGTGGTGAAAAGGTTCAACAAGACCCCCTATGAGCTGCTCAAAGGGAGAAAGCCAAATGTCAGCTATTTCCATGTGTTTGGATGTCCCTGTTTCATTCTGAATCAAAGGGACCAGCTGTCAAAATTTGAACCTAAAGCTGATGAAGGAGTGTTTGTTGGTTACTCTTCTATCTCCAAAGCCTACAGAGTATACAACAACAAAAGAAAGGTGATAGATGAATCTATCAATGTCACCTTTGAAGAGTCCAAGAATGCCTCCACCAAAGCTGTTCCTGAATCAGTTTCAGGAGACCTCAACTTTGATGATCTGATGCATTCAATCAATGAAGAGGACTCAAAAGCTTCCACTACACCCAGTGTGGAACCTGCTAATCATGATGGACATGATGATGATTATGTCAATACACCCTGTGTGAATAAATGTACTGACTTAATTACAACTGCATGTCCAGAACCTATCAATGCTGATTTCCCCAGTTCCTCTGCTGATATGTTCAACAGTGGTCAGACATGTTCAACAAGTGAACAGGCTCAAGACAACAGTGTGTCTGAAAATCTTGAGAGCTGTTCAACAGGACCTGCTGAAGATGTTAACAACTCTGGTAAGTCATCATTGAAAAATGATCCTAAGTGGATCAGGTGTCACCCCAATGATCAAATAATTGGTGACATCAATAAAGGGATACAAACTCGGTGGGACAGCTTAGGGAACTTTTGTATGTTCTCTAGTTTTGTTTCACTGATGGAGCCAAAGAAGGTGGATGAAGCACTAAAAGATGCCAATTGGATCACTGCCATGCAAGAAGAACTCAATCAGTTTGAGAGAAACAAAGTATGGAAGCTGGTCCCTGCCCCTAAAGGAAAAACAATAATTGGCACAAAATGGGTTTTCAGGAACAAAATGGATGAGCAAGGTCATGTCATTAGAAATAAGGCAAGACTGGTTGCTCAGGGCTACAGACAGGAGGAAGGCATTGACTATGATGAGACATTTGCTCCTGTGGCCAGGCTAGAAGCAATTCGTTTGTATCTAGCCTACGCTGCTCATAAGAGCATAAAGGTATTTCAAATGGATGTGAAGAGTGCATTTTTGAATGGGAAGCTGCAAGAAGAAGTATATGTCAAGCAGCCTCCTGGTTTTGAAAATGAACAACACCCAGGTTTTGTCTATAAGTTGACAAAGCTCTCTATGGTCTCAAACAAGCCCCTAGAGCCTGGTATGACACTCTTACTGAATTCCTTATGAGCAATGGGTACTCCAGAGGTAAAGTGGATACCACATTGTTCATAAAGAAGGTGAAGTCTGATATTATGCTTGTTCAAATTTATGTGGATGACATAATATTTGGTTCTACTAATGAGCAACTGTGCAAGAATTTTTCATTACTCATGAAATCCAAGTATGAAATGAGTATGATGGGAGAACTAACTTTCTTTTTAGGATTACAGGTTAAACAAACCTCAATTGGAATTTTTATAAATCAAAGAAAGTACACTTTAGATCTTTTGAAAAAGTTTAAATTTGATCAAAGTTCTCCTATTAAAACCCCAATGGCAACCAATGTAAAATTGGATGCTGATGCCAGTGGCAAAGCCGTTTCAGTAACAGCTTACAGAGGCATGATTGGGAGCTTGCTATATTTGACTGCTAGTAGACCTGATATTATGTTTGCCACCTGTTTATGTGCTAGGTTCCAAGCTAATCCAAAGGAATCACATCTTGCAGCTGTTAAAAGAATCTTCAGATACCTGAAGGGTACTCCAGGTTTGGGTCTTTGGTATCCAAAAGACTCAAGCCTTGAACTAACAGGTTATTCAGATTCTGATTTTGCAGGCTGCAGGTTAGACAGGAAAAGCACAACAGGTGGATGTCAACTCCTTGGTGGAAAGTTGATCAGTTGGAGTAGCAAGAAGCAGAACTCAGTGTCCACTTCTACTGCTGAAGCTGAATATATTGCTGCTGGAAGCTGCTGTGGGCAGATTCTGTGGATGCAGCATCAGCTTGAAGACTATGGGCTTGTGTATAGGAAAACTCCTTTTCTGTGTGATAACACAAGTGCCATAGCCATCTCCAACAATCCAGTATTTCACTCAAGAACAAAGCATATTGAAGTCAGACATCACTTCATCAGGGATCACATCCAAAAAGGTAATGTGGAGGTAAGTTTTATTTCCACAAATGAACAGCTTGCAGACATTTTCACCAAACCTCTTGATGAAACAAGGTTTAATTACCTTGTCAGCAAGCTGGGCATGTTAAACAAGAGTGACTAAGTGTCTCTCAACGGTCTAATAATTCGTATGTCTCACACTGCTCAAGTTTCTCTGAACAGCTTAGACAGAACAGGTTATACATGTTCTGTACTTAGTCATTTGTCTTAAAAACTTGAACAGCTTGAACATACAACAGGCTGAACAAAAACAGTTTAACCTGTTTATTCGTCCAGCCTGCTCTGATGGTTCAGTCTTCAACCTGTTCACTTCTTCACACTGTAACCTGTTCATCTATTGAACTCAACCTGTTCTCACAAAGGAGAGCAGGCTGAAGGAACAGTTTGAAGGAAGAACAGCTTGAAGACTGAGAACCTTGTTGACCCTGATCATCACAGGTTTGACCATCAGCGTAGACCAACAGTTTAATTACCTTTCTTCATAATTAAGTTTCTTAAATTATGTTTTATTTAACTTAATTACTGCGGATAATGTATGTTACGTGTGTTAGTGATCAAAAAGGTCAAGTGGTCTGACAATGTTTCTGACATGGACAACCGTTCCTTTTTCCGTTAACAAACATTTCAAATCAAACCGCCCAAATCTTTTCTCTCTCATACACACGACCATTCAAAATCCTATAAATACCACCATACTGTTTCATCTTCGTCTTCCTCATCATTCCCAGAAATTCTCTAGAACCCTAAAATCGACTAAGTGTCTTTTGCTTCCTCAAACCTTCAAATTTCTCAAATGGCTCACAGACCCAATCCCTTTCTGCCAGTTTTTGTTGGTGAGGATGTTGTTAAACATCCTTCTGTCACCACGATGCTGACCCTGAAACCCACCAACTACATAGCAAACCTCACAATCCCCAAAAACTATGTGGGAAAGGGTTACGATCAAATGGTGGAATTTCTGCAAGTTCATCCGTTGAACTATGCCCTGACTGCATCTCCTGGTGTCCTGTACCAGGAGATGGTATACGAGTTCTGGTACACCTGCTCTTACAATCCAAACACTAAGGTTATCAGAGGTACTATTCTCAATGGGACTCAAACCATTGAGATTACAGTCGATCTTTTGAGGGAAGTTCTTCATCTTCCAGTGGCTGAGAACTATGATCTCCCTCAGCCTGAAAAGGAGCAAATGGGCAATCTGCTACGCTTCTGTGGTGTGGCAGAACCCAAGGTTGGAGCTACTTTGTACAGGAAGGAGTTATCACCTACTTACAACTTCTTATTTGCCTCTGTGGCAATGTCGTTCAGCAGCAAGGTTGGTTCCTTTGACCAACTTAGTAGAGATGAAGTGCCGATAGTCCTTCAGCTGGTGGATGGGACTAAACTTGACATGGCCAAATGGATCTTCTTGAACATGAGAAACCTGGTACAACAAGAGACAAGACCAGCAGCTGTCAGATATCCCAGGTTCCTGAGTCTCATCGTCTGCCATGTCTGTGGTGAGCATCTATATCACTCTCAACCCCTACTTAAAACTGCTGCATTCCCTGTGATAGGGAATAGGGTGTTTCATACTCCTGTACTGGAAAATGAGCCTCCTCTCTCAACACCAATGAGGAGGCTGTTGGGTTTAGTGGAAGGACCCTCTGCTGTGAGGGTGGATCCAGTCACTGCTGCTCCCGGTGGAAAATCCAAAGCCAGGCCTAAGTTGGTAAAAAGGACCTTGGCAGCTGAAGCTGGGCCTGCTAAAAAGAAGGCCAAAACAGCTCAAGCTGAGTCTGCTCCCTTAGCCTCTGTGGCTGAGGAAGAGCAGATTCCTCACCCTGGCTCATTTGTTGAGCCTGAAGCCTTTGTGGCTGGTGCATCTGTGGCACAAGAGACTATGGAACAGTCCAGCCCCACTGTTCCTGACCCAGTCTCCCATCCAGTCCAAACAGATCCCCTCTCCTCTCCACAATCACCCACTTCATCCATTCGTTATCAAAGAAAATCCGTAGCCAAAAAGAAACTAGCCCAGAAAACAGTCTCCTCTGTTCCCTCTCAACAGGGTTCAGTTGTAAAAGAAGCAACCCAAGCTGCCTCCCCTATTTTGGGAGAAGGTTCAGCTCATTTGGAGCCTGCTTCACTCCAGCCTGAGTCACCCTTGAGTCAGCCTAGACCCTCTGGTTCCTCCCAACAGGAACCAGTTGTACAAATGGAGATACCCACATCAACGATCCCAGCCTCCCAACAGGCTGAGGATATTGAAAGACAGGAGCCCTCTCCACTCCACACTGAGTCCACACTGTCCCCCACTCATATCTCCTTACACCCTGAGTCTGCACGAGGTGCCCACGCTGCTGATATAGACCAATCAGCAGCTCAGCCTCAAACTTCTGTTCCCCATGATTCAGCTGTTCAACACCAAACAGCTGCTGAGGAACCAACAACACAAGCTGATGAACCTCAGGGATCATACCATCCCTCTGGTGAGGCTGATCCCTCAATGCAAATTCCATCAGCAGGTTTCACCACTGCTGATGTTGAAATGCATATCCCATCTCCCCATGATGAGGTGCCTTTAGACCAAGGCACTGCAGAGGGAACCACCACTGGTCTTCATGAGGGTGCTGCAACACAAGCAGCATCTGAGAGGCCCCAAACATCATCTCCTTCTCCTAATGATGCAGCTACAGCCGCTGCTGAAGGACCCCTTGATCCCTCTAACCTGGGCCACCTTACTTTTGCCCAGGCTATGGAACTATTGTCCAACGTTTCTCTTCTTTCTCCCTCTCATCCTCAAACACCAGCCTCATCATCATCTTCTCCATCTACTCACTCCAAACAGTCCACCCATACACCACCATCTCCCAAAGACCTGCCTTTGAAGGATCAGCTTTCATTGCTGACCAACAAAGTTGGTTCTTTGGAACATACCATGCACTCCCTACCATCCATAATCTCAGACTCTGTGTCTGAGCAGCTCAAAGGATTCTTTGATACGTTTAAAGAATCCTTCCCAGTTACTCCACAAGCTGACCACTCTCCACAGCTGCTTGCACTCACTGCACAGCTGCAAAATGTAACCAACTCTCTTTCCTCTATCCTCTCCTCACAACAGGACTCTGTGTCCTCTATGACAGCTATTTCTCAACAGCTGTCCTCTCTCCTCACTTCCTGTAATACTACCATTCCTTCCACATTGGCCAGCCTGAACACTCTTATAGGCCCTCTATCAAATTCTGTGTCATCAAACCTTGCTGATGTGCAAGATTCTCTTGAACTTCATCTTGCACAGCTCCAAAGTTTGTTGTTCACAGCTTCTGATAGAGACAACATTGTTAAGCTGACCACTTTTGCTGATTCCCATTCTTCTTCTCTTCAAAACTGTCTTTCCCAGCTTGGTGAGGTGAAGGACAACTTGACTTACTTAGTGAACAGCCTTGTTGGTCCTAAACCTCCCAAACCTGCTGGCAAGCCTGCTGACTTTGTGTCTTCAGGCAGACCAGGGGTTGAAGTCGCTGCATCATCTCCTTCAAAGGGGGAGAAATCATCTGCCTCGAAGACTAAGTCTAAGGGGGAGAAGATTCCTTCTCCTAAGGAGATACCAGTGTCTGCAACCCAAACTGATCAACCAGCAGAAACAGGTGCAGCTGAAGGTGCTTCCCAAGCTGCTATGCCTACTCAGGCTGGCTCTCCAACCCCTGCTCAGTCTAAGGGGGAGGAAGTCATTCCTGAGGACAGGCCTAGCAGCAAAAGGAGGCACCTTATTCTTTCATAGGAAAAAGAAGAAGAAGAAGAAGAAGAAAGTATTCCTGAAGCTGCTGTCCCTAAAGCAGCAGCTAAAGGAAAAGAAAAGGCAGCGGTGGATCCTATTGAGCAGAAACAGGCAGAAACTCAGTTTCACAAAGCCCGAGCCAAAGAGATGGGCCTCCCTATGCACAAATACTTTGAGTTTAGGGAAGAACAACTTAAGGCTCTGGAAGAGTTAAGAAAAGAAGAACAATCTGCCAAAGCTGCTAAGTCTCTTGCCCTCCAAGAAGCAAAGAAAATAAAAATGTCTACCTTGGAGGTGCAAAAGAAAATAATGGAAGCTGCCAAGCAATCAGCAGGAGAAAAAGGGAAGGAAGTGAAAAAAGGTACTCAGGTCTCAGTGACCAAATCAACAGTACCTTCTGCC
>JAANYP010005310.1:0-13568 GCA_020465985.1 Centrapalus pauciflorus | reverse complement strand
TAAGAAGATGGAGGAAAAAGAACCAACAAGCTTTGTTTTGGATATACCAAGGAGTACAATCCTATGAAGCTGCGTGGGAGATAATATGTGGTGCTACTTCGGCAAAGGAAGCATGGAAGATTTTGGAAATGACATACAAAGGCGCTGAAAAGGTGAAAAAGGTACGGTTGCAAACTCTTCGAGCGGAATTTGAAGGCTTGCATAAAATAGAAGCAGAACTAGTTTCTGATTACTGTTCACGGGTATTATCGGTAGTTAACCAATTAAAAAGAAATGGTGAAACTATGGATGATATTCGTGTCATTGAAAAAATTCTTCGCTCCTTGGATTCTAGATTTGATTATATTGTTGTAGCCATTGAAGAATCTAAGGATTTAGATTCTATGACAATTGATCAATTAACTGGCTCGTTGCAAGCTCATGAAGAAAGATTTACTAAGAAAAAGAAAGAAGTAGTTTTGGAACAAGCAAGTCAAAGTTGTCGTTAATTGAGAAGCAAGATGATTCCAAAAGCCAAAGAGGTAAAGACCATGATCGTGGAAGAGGAGGAAACTCTAGAGGAAGATTTGCAAATTCTCGTGGAAGAGGAAACTATGAAAGAAATGAAAATGGGTGGAATGAAGCAAATCAAAGTCAAAGTTTTCGAAGTTGGCAAAGAGGACGTGGACGTGGCTATCAAAGAGGAAGAGGACTCGGTTATTTTGAATGTGATAATTGTCACAAACCCGGTCATTTAGCAAGAGATTGTTGGTTTAGAGATGGAGAAAAACACGATGCAAATTGGGCTAGCGGAAGCAAAAACTTGGAGTCTCATAATCAAGATACTTTGTTGCTAGTATCTCAAGGCGGAAATAATGAAAATGTCTGGTACATAGACAGCGGCGCTAGCAAGCATATGACAGGTCACAAAGATTTATTTTCCAAGTTGTTTGAAGATGATTATGGCGAAGTTAAAATTGGAGATGGAAAATCATATAAAGTTAGTGGTGTTGGTGAATTAGAATTTAAAACAAGACAAGGAAGTATTGAGAAAATGTCAGAAGTTTATTTTGTTCCTGGCCTAAATGTAATTTGCTTAGTGTTGGTCATCTTTTGAAGAAAGGTTATGATATTCATTTTCATGACATGACTTGTGTTATGTCAAAGAAAAATCAAGTCATTGCTAGAGTTGCGGTTGCGTCAAATAATCTTTTCTCGTTGGCTCTTCAAAATCAAAATATGTCATGTTTTGTTGGTGTTGACAAAGGAGTTTCCAAGTTATGGCATGATAGGTATGGTCATTTGAACTATGGAGATTTGGAATTACTATCAAGGAAAATGATGGTGAGAGGATTGCCAAAAATTGATCGTATGAATGAAGTTTGTGAAGCTTGTCAATTTGGAAAGCAACATAGAACCCCATTTCCCTCTCAATCATCATGGCAGGCAAAAAGACCATTGCAACTTATTCACTCAGATTTATGTGGGCCGATGACCGTTTCATCTTTAGGAGGTAATCGTTATTTTATCTCTTTTATTGATGATTTCTCACGAAAAGTTTGGGTGTATTGTGTTAAAGAAAAATCTGAAGCTTTTCAAAGATTTATGGATTTCAAGGCTGAAGTTGAGAATTTTACGGGGTTAAAAATCAACACTTTGCGGACAGATCGTGGGGGTGAATATTTCTCAAATGAATTTGAGAAATATTGTCGAGACAATGGCATTCGACATGAAATGACGGTCCGTTATACGCCTCAACAAAATGGTGTATGTGAAAGGAAGAATAGAACAATAATGGAGATGGCAAGATGTTTATCAAAAAGGAAAAGGTTACCAAGAAGTTTTTGGGCTGAAGCTGTTTCTTGTGCAGTTTATCTTATTAACAGGTCACCGACAAAGAGTTTGGGAAATTGCACACCACATGAAGCATGGTATGGTACAAAACCAAGTGTTCATCATCTAAAAGTATTTGGAAGTGTTGCTTATTCTCATGTCCCAGATTCAATGAGAAGTAAGTTGGATGACAAGTCAGAAAAGTACATCTTTATTGGCTATAGTGAAAGAAGCAAAGCATACAAGTTGTATAATCCAACGACAAAGAAAATTGTGATAAGTCGAGATGTTCGATTTGATGAAAGTTCTTTCTTTGAAGAGATTGAAGTTGAAAAGGAAAATTTACCAATTTTTCCTTTTCAAGTTGAAGAAGAAGAGATTGGAAATGCTGAAACTAATGTTCAAGAAGAGAGTCCTCCCGGTTCTCAAAATTCTTCTGCAAGTTCTTCTCCAAGAAGCCCGATAAGAAAGACAAGAACTCTTCAAGAGTTATATGATGTAACAGAAGAGATTGTGCAAAATGATTCTGTATTTTTTGCTTTCTTTGCAGGGGAAGATCCAATTTACTTTGATGATGCTTGTCAAGAAGAAAAATGGAGGAGAGCCATGCAAGAAGAAATTAGCTTCATTGAAAAAAATGACACTTGGGAGCTTACCGATTTGCCACCACACAAAAATTCTATTGGAGTAAAGTGGGTGTACAAGACAAAGATGAATCCGGATGGGTCTATCAACAAGCACAAGGCAAGGTTGGTTGCAAAAGGTTTCAAGCAAAAAGAAGGTGAAGATTTTAGTGAAGTATATTCTCCCGTTTCAAGACTCGAAACTATTCGGTTGCTCATTTCTCTTGCTGCTCAAAATGGTTGGAAAATGTTTCAAATGGATGTAAAATCCGCATTTTTGAATGGTGTTCTCAAAGAAGAAGTTTATGTTGATCAACCACTTGGGTTTGTCAAAAAAGGTGAAGAGAATAAAGTGTACAAGTTGAAGAAAGCGTTGTACGGATTGAGACAATCACCACGAGCTTGGTATAGTCGTATCAATTCCTACTTTGAGAATTATGGATTTGAAAAATGTCCATATGAGCATACTCTTTACACTAAAGGAGATTCACATGGAAATTTCATCGTTGTTAGTCTTTATGTTGATGATCTTGTTTTAACAGGAAATGATTTGGAGATGTTAGATGAGTTTCAAACACTCATTGATGGCAGAATTTGAAATGACAGATTTGGGAGAACTTCACCATTTTCTTGGAATTGAGGTTCATCAATCCAAGAAGGGAATTTTTATCTCACAAGAGGGTTATGCAAGAGAAATTTTAAAGAAATTCAAGATCGAGAATGCGAATCCGGTCACCACTCCATGCATCACAGGTTTGAAGTTATCGAAAGAAAGTGAAGGCAAGATGGTGAATTCAACTTTATACAGGAGTCTTGTTGGAAATTTGATGTATCTAACTTCTACAAGGCCTGATATCATGTATGGTGTAAGCTTGGTGAGTAGGTTTATGGAGAAACCTTATTCAAATCATTGGGAAGCAGCAAAAAGGATTCTCAGATACATTAAAGGTACAATTGATCATGGAATTTTTTATGAGGCTAATGCACCAGTTAACCTCATTGGTTACACTGATAGTGATTTAGCCGGAAGTATGGATGATAGCAGAAGCATGTCTGGTTATGTATTTCATCTTGGTACTGGTGCGATATCATGGAGTTCTAAGAAACAACAAATTGTGGCACTTTCTACTACAGAGGCCGAATATATTGCTGCAGCATATGCTGGTTGTCAATTAGTTTGGTTGCGCGGAATTTTGGAAAGTCTTATGCAAAAGCAAGATAAGTCAACCACTTTGTATTGTGATAATAGCTCGACTATTTCAGTCACAAAGGATCCAATTCTTCATGGACGAACAAAGCATATCCGCATCAGATATCATTTCTTGAGGGACCTTGTCAACGAAGGAGATGTTCAAGTTGAGTATTGCAAGACCGAAGATCAAATGGCGGATATTTTTACGAAGCCTCTTGGTGGGAATTTTTTCAAGAAGAATGTTGAAAGATTGGGAGTAAAAAGCAAGTTTAATTTAAGGGAGGCATTGTTAGCAATAAACTAAATTAAACTTGAATAATTATTATGTTTAAGTTTATGATTAATTTATGTAACCACCAAAAGATGAAAAGTTTGGTGATTAATGTCTAGTAACCATCATGAGTTATGAAAGGTGAAGAGTTTAGTGTTTAATGGAGTAGTTATGTAGCTAGTTATGAATCTTATAACTTAGTCTTTATATTGACATTACTTTTGAGTTGTAAGGTGAAGAAAAGAAAATATTCAAGAAATAAAATAAAATTGTGTTCTTGTGGTGTCAACTTTATCTCCTATATTATTTTTCTCTACAGACATCAATCCATCAGCTTCTATCAATGAAAGAGAGAAAGGAGTGTAGTTGAAGAAGCACAGAAAGACTGTGTGATTCAGAACCCGTTGATCGATTCGCCTGAAAAGATGCCTGGAGTCAAGATTGATGAAGAGAAGAAGCATGGTATGGATGATGAAGGTGCTCACATTAATATGACAGTCAGAAGCCAGGTGAGGTTTTTTTCTGTTTTTGTGAAAGTTCGCATCATCAATGTCTTCTTTGAGCTCTTAATTTCAAGCTGTTCCTAAGTAGGAAGCCAGTAATTTCTAGCTTTCGGAAGCTCTTGTCTTTTTTTTTTGAACTGCAGAATACACACCCCCTAATATACCTTTATCCACAATGGGACTCGAACTCCCAAGGTTGGATCCTCCATAACACATGGTACGGCTGGGATTATAGAAGCCCTTTTGGTCTAATTTTTGTCGTTTCCAGGCTTTTTGTTTTTATTTTTTGTTTCAATAATTTAAATTAGTTGCAAAGATTTCGTGCTGATCTCATTTGCACTTTAGGGTTTAGGCCGCGGAGTTTTCTAACACTACGTTCTTGAAACAAAATTAACGAAAGAAAGAAGAAGAAAACTGAAGAAACAAAAAAAAATTGTGTTCTTTGTCAAACCAAAGGAAAAATAGTTATCATGATGAGGGAAAGTGAGGTAATTTTCGTCTCAAAAAGAAAGAAAAAATAAACCCTTTCTCACTCCTTTTCTTTCCTTCATACTTTTCTTTCTTCTCCTACCCTAATTCGAGAACACAGGGTAAGAGGCAACTGCATATGCATATATTTTCTTGCTTAGTAGGAACTTCATATTAAAGCAATGTTAGTTTTGGCAAACTACAAGTATTCATTAATGAGATGCCATCATGCCAAGTTTTCATTCATCTTGGAAGTTCACTTCTACAATTCAAATATCATTTTTTTTAATTCGGTTTTGATAGATATCTTATACCTGGAAATGTGGTTGTCAATTCTTTACTTAACAGGGAGATAACCTAATCCGGTAAGCTATGTTGAATAATTGTTCAAAATACAGTAGTTAATGTGTTTTAGTTACTCATGTTTTCTGGTTTAACTCGGTGTCTTTTATTTGTTTTTATGGTTTGTTTGCTGACACATAAACTTGTTTTAATTGCTGACAATTAACTCATTATTAAAAAGTAATTTATGAGCCAGTTTTTGTTTGGTTGATCTTTCATTAGAAGAGTCGGTTACAATGTAAGCTTTTTTTATGGCTGTGTTTTTTATTCATGTATGCATAATTTTCTCTAACAAATTTGAGTGTCACTCTTTTTTCTCTATTTCATCTCTGTCCCAAACAAGCTAACTGCTTCTTTTAGAAAACAGATGCCGTTTTTTTTTAAAGGTTTTAGACGTACAACCATGCGTATTTTAGAGGGAATGATCGTAAGCATGTTGTTTAAATTGTCAAATAGATGATTAGTCGCTAGGCTTTTTCTTGTTTTTTACAACTTATCGATCATATATCCTTTATAAGTTTATATCACATTCTTAGTAGGAAGCAAGTAATTTCTAGCATTTGGAAACCCTTGTCGAAATCTTTATCCTTTATAAGTTTATAGGGTTTTCGGTTTTCCATGTTTTAATGATATAAGTTATCTTTGGACTTATCATCTTGTTTCCAGGATGGCAGTGAAGTGCTATTTAGGTTAAAAAGAAGCACAAAACTAATGAAGCTTATAAATGCATACGGTCACGGAATGTCTCTTAGGCTTAAAGATTTCCGTCTCTTGTATAAATCACGGCGTTTAAATGGGGATCAAACTCCCGATGAGGTCCTCTCTCTCACACACACACACACGCACGTGTATACGATAGATAAGATACCCACAACGCAAATCAGACCCTTTATGTTCCTGGTCATATGCGTTGACCTTTACCATGTTTTGCTGCAGTTGGAAATGGAGGAAGATGATGAAATAGATGCAATATTGCACCAAACAGGCTGCTGAACTTTAGCATGTTTAGCTACAGTGAAAATTAAGGAAGGTGTTGATCAGGGGAAGAATTTTGAGTTAATGTTGCCTACTTCATTGTAAAATGTTGTTAACATGTATATGCATTTGTATTAACTTTGGTAGTGTATTCTATGGATATTTCTATGTCTATGTGTGTTGCAATGTAATGTGAGGCCTTCATACTTATTTCCTTCTCATCTTGTAGAAAGTATATGGATGAGGTGGTTGGTACCATGTTTATGTATTAGTTATTTTTTTTATTTAGAATAATAGTAAATGATTGCTTTTATAAATATTGCATAGGCTTTTAATTGAAGGCACCAAGTTGTTGCATCAATCAAGAGGTTGTGGGTTCAAGTCCCAATTGAAATCTAGTTGGTAGTATAAGTTTGCTTTCAAAAAGTTGCATGGCCTTCGATATATATATATATATATATATATATATATATATATATATATATATATATATATATATATATATATATATATATATATATATATATAGAGGTGGGTTCAATGGAGAACCTTCATGCATCGAAGAACCTTGAAGAACCTCCATGCACCACCACAAATGCATCACAATTCCCCCGTAATGCATCATCATTTCCACGTGATACATCAAATTCCCGTGTTATGCATCGATTTCTACATTATTTCCATGTGATGCATCGATTTCTATGTGATGCATTTCAGTTTTTCTAGCGATGCATTGTGGTTCTTCAATGTTCTTCGATGTATAAGGTTCTCCATTGAACCCACCCCTATATATATATATATATATATATATATATATATATATATATAGATTGAGGTTCTATGGGGCACCACGATGCATTGGGAACCAGTGGGAACCAAAAATGCATAACCTATTTACTAAGGATGCAATAAGGGTAATATGGGAATACTAATTATTTTAAAAAATTAATTGATCTTTTAATTAATAGATTAGTTAAAAAATAGGAAACTAATTAATATCATTAATCACTTTCCCTATTTTCTTCCACACTTTCCTCCCTCACCCACCTTTCTCTCTCTCTCAAAAGATGAATGTTGATGTTTTTTATTCAAACATGATGCACATTAGCGGTGCATCAAGATGATGATGAACATGTTGAAGACGGTGATTAACACGTTTAAATTCCAGATATGCATCACGATGAACACGATGATGCATAATCTGGGAAAGATGAATACGAAGATGCACAGTATGAACACGATGATGTATAACATGGTGCCCCATGTGAAAACACGATGATGCATAACCTGGGAAAGATGAATACGAAGATGAATACGAAGATGCACAGTCAATGAAGATGATGAAGCATCATGTTGGATTTTTGTTCAATTGAAATTTTATAATTTTAGAAGTGTATTTTATAAATCTATTAGCATTTAATACTTGATTATTGAATTAAATATTCAATCAATATAAATTTAATTTTGAGTTGACTTGATATATTATTTTTTGGGTTAAGTGTTGATTTGACCATCCAACTTTTAGATTTTTTTCGATTTAGCCATTAAACTATTTTTTGTCTCGATTTAACAACTAAACTATGTTTTGTATACATATTTAGCCACTAAACTTTCTTTTTACTGATTTAGCCACTGAAAATTGTCCCAATTTGGCCACTAAACTATCATATTTTTTATCGATTTAGCCATTAGATTTATTCATTTTTCTCAAAATAGAACATTAAACAAAGTTTAGTGGTTAAATCAGGACAAAAATAGTTTAGTGGCTAAATGGGACAAATTTGAAAGTTGGATGGTCAAAATGGTACTTAACCCAAAATACCCTTATGCACATCTAATATGTGAACCGTGCATCATGATGCATACACGAATTTCATCTTTATTACCCTTTTGCCATTGTAATCTTAGCCATTCATTTTCTAGATCTAACGGTGTATATAGGTTCCTAAGTTGCACGATGCACACAGGTGCCCCGTTGAACCTAACCCTATACATACATACATACATATATATATATATATATATATATATATATATATATATATATATATATATATATATATATATATATATATAAATCAATTGGAATCCATCATTTATTTCAATATATTATACTTTCCAACGGTTAGGCACTTGGCGGCCTTTGATACAAGAATGAATTACTTGTATTTAATATCATTATTTCATTTACTGAGTTCATAATAGTTATTACCAACTATTTCTTATGGATTTTAAAAGAAGCAACGCGGAGAACAACTCATCCGTCGCCTACTTCCCACAGAGGGTCATGATTGTAACGCATTACAACGACAATTGCTACATGGTAGCATTTATTATGAACTCAACCCAAGTTATAAACTCAGGCTATTATGGCCCTAGAGTCCCTCGGAAAATAATTTCAAATTAGTTTGAGATATATATTATAGTTTACTTGTTTTCCCAAAATATTCATAGATAGATTTGGTCATCATCGTATAATTCAATCAAAGAATTATAGAGATCTATTGCTAATCGAAACACACCATTATTCTTGGTGCTCATGACCTTTAATATGCAAGGTATTCAAGATTCTCACTTGAGAATCAATATCACGAGGCATAAGTAATACCTCTATTAGGCACTTTTCAACATATGCCTCTTCTCATAATTGGAATCAATCCCCATATTGGGAGTTAGTTCAGTATGCCCAGCCCCTTGGATTTCCCTTCTCCTAATTTAGCCACAAAGGTATTATTTCCATGAATATCAATTACTAATATTTGGTTGGAGGCTTAAGGCTCTTCTACCCATGGCTTTAAGACTTGTACACATTCCTATAAATTTTCAAGTAACAAGGTTTAAGTACGTGGTACAAGTAAGCAAATCATGTGACTAATAATCTTATAATAATTATAATTAAAATATTTAAATTGCAATTCATTTGGAAATTTAATAGATTGTATTAGTACATTTATTATGAGGGTATTATAACGATGTATGAGTTCAACTAACTCAAATACACATGTAAGTCTCGCTTATCTATTTATGGTTTTGTAAAATAACCTTAATGCATATATATATATATATATATATATATATATATATATATATATATATATATATATAGGGGTGGGTTCAATGGAAAACCTATATGCATCGGAAAACCCAGGAACCACTTTATAGCCATTGGATCAGGGATGCATCACGCGAGAATTTGGTGCATCACGCGGGGAATTTGATGCATCACGCGAGAATTGTGATGCATTTGTGGTGGTGCATAGAGGTTTTCCAAAGTTTTCCGATGCATGTTGGTTTTCCATTGAACCCGCCTATATATATATATATATATATATATATATATATATATATATATATATATATATATATATATATATATATATGTGTGTGTGTGTGTGTGTGTGTGTGTGTGTGTGTGTGTGTGTGTATGTATGTATGTATTCTCTTAAATGATTATCACTCAATTTTATCGGTTAAGTGTATGATAAGTAGTTTAAATATTATCTTAAATTTGAGGATGTTACAATAATGTATATAGACTCTGTCTCGAACTTTATAATCAAAGATCAGTAGTAGCTGCATATGTAAGTTTAAGGAAAACAATATATATACATGTATAGATTGATTGTATGAATTAATCAATTGAATGCGTAATGAAATAATGGCGATTACAAGCATGTAATAAGTTATAACATCAAATGAATAAGTAACGTATGATTAGGGATTTGAACATAGGCCCAAAGCCTTGGTTCTTGGCCCTAAACATGGCCCTTCTATGCCTAAAAGCTTATGTCTTAAGCCATGTGCCTAATTTTCAGTATAAGCCATATGCATCACTTATGTAAGTGATAAGATAAGTTGTCTCATTATGCATAACATGTCATTACATGCATTCATATAAGTTCAATATGCAAGTAAAGTCAAAGAAAGACCAAATATGGTTACACATGTTCATGAAAAAGCATGAAAGCATATAAAGCCATTAAAATCATGTCAAGACTAAGCCATAAGATTCAACAAAGCTAAAATGACATGATAAGTTCAGACAACAAATAATCCTATACATAAACTACAAAAAGTCAAAGAATACAACAGAATTACACAAATGTATTGTTTAAAACCATAAAAGCTTATGTTAATGTGATTGCCAAATAATGAACATGTTCCTGAACAGTTATAAAGTCAAAGCTATTGAAAAGTAAGCATTAGATTTTCTTATATTTGATTTGAATTTAAAAGTAAATTATATTAGATATGAATAGATTTAATTTATATTTATTTATTATTTTTAAAAACTATAAATACCACGTCTCGATTTATGGTGATTGAAACACCCATACAATAATAATACAATTTGAAGTAGTATTTAACAATAATTGATACATGATACTTGCGGAATTATAGTAGGATTTAAAACTTTTATGATTAATGGCACCAAACATGATGCCTACAAACTCCCAAGTATAGATTTCTACAATGGGCCCACTGAAGATCCTGTGAAACGATTATTCAAGTCCGGGAAGTCATCTACCGAATTACCTAAACAGCATCAAGGTGTACCGGCACTAGTGGTCTCGATACCATTAGCTTCAGGATAACCAATCAGTAAGGAAGTCTAGAGGCTTCCTATAAGATAACTCAAGTCCTATAAAATATTAACAACTAAAGGGTAAACATTACATTGAATGAGTTGCTAGATTAACAAAATATAATGAATAGTGCACGTGAATACCACAAATGATACACCTAACTATCATATGAATGGATGCTCAATTTAGACTTAAAGCTAGTCCAAAGTATCGCTCAATTTAGACATAGAGCTAGTCCAACGTATTTCTCAATTTAGACTTAGAGCTAGTCCAACGATTTGCTCAATTTGGACTTAGAGCTAGTCCAACAATTTGCTCAATTTCGACTTAGAGCTAGTCCAACAATTTGCTCAATTTAGACTTAGAGCTAGTCCAACATTTCATGGATGTCCAAGTGAGGTTAAATGAAAAGATGATCACAGTGATAGGAATAAATACATCTCAAACATGACATATATTCCAAATCTCATCTCAATGTGAATGAAGCATGTAAGTATAATCACGAAACAATAATCAAGTCTCAAGTGTAGCATGCAATGACATAACCACCAATATGCAATGCACATTATGAACTATTAATACTCGAACTCACAGTGATCACCAATTCAAGTTAAGCCCCGAACCAAAACCTGGATTCTTCAAGTCACACAAGTACTTTGGAACTTCAAAAGTATCCCCAATTATGTATACATATGACCTATAATATCATATTAAAAGTTGCATGAACATCCCAAACTATAATATCCTCGGATTTAAATGTTGTAATTGAGGTTAATTGGTTTAAATTTCGAAGTTAATGTAACCAAAGTTGAATTATGAATGATACTTATGTATTTAGGAATTTAAAAAGTTGGTTGCTATGTTAAGTAATTAAGAAATGTTAGAATTTCAAATTTTAAATTAAGTATGATAAATTATAAGTGTTGTTTTTGAACGGCTGGTGTGGTGGTTATCGCCTAGGCCCAAGTGCCGACAGATCCCGGTTCGATCCCCACCACAATCTCCAAGTTAGATTAAAATCTCCATAGTTAGATTAGTTCACCTGAAGGGAAAAACCCCAAAATCCGCCTCTAGTGAGGATCGAACCCGGGTAACAACCCTTCCCAAGCCCCTTATGAAAACTTGGTGGCCACCAGGGAAAGCCCTGATGGTTGATAAATTATAAGTGTTAGTGATGATAAAATAAAGATTGAAACTTTATTTAATAAAATCAGATAAGTGGAGAAGCCACTTATGACAATTGCTGAAAATGAAGAATGAAAGGCTCCTTGTCTTTCATGTTTATGGTGGGGAAAATGATGTAGAAACACCACATATATGTTAATATAACATTTCTATGAATTGCATGGGGCTAGAATTAAGTTTGGCAAATTTTTGTATTAGACCCGTAAGTTGCGACCTGCCCATCTGCAAATCGACTCGACGAGTCGTCAAGAACACCTAGAACAAATCCACAAAATTTCTTAGTGTTGGATCCGAACTCGGTTGGGACCCGGATTCGGATGGGACCCAAAAATTAGGATGGGTAAATCTCGGGTCAAACATTTGGGTTATTTCTCGGATATGAACGAAACCTGGCCGAGATCCGAATTTCAGACCTCGGCTAGGTGAGTCGACACCAGATCATGCGAATTTCGGATTTGAGTTAAGGGACCCAAATTTCTGGTATAATAAACATACTTTTGGGATATCTTTTGTGTCATATAAAGGTATATAATGAGGGGTTCTTTGGACATAATAACTAACGAAATAATGGATTTTCAACGTGATTTCGGATGATGATTCTGAAGGTTTGACACTTTAAATTGTTGATATGTGCATATTTATACATATATTTTGTATCATTTCCCTTGGATATTGGGTGGTTTTCAGACCGAAATGCACGAAAACGATACTGATTTTATTAATATTTATGTTTCGCAGGTCAGAAGCCGTTAAATCCACATTGGAACGAAAATCGAGGCCAAAAGAACGAGGAATTGAAGTCCACTTAGCTTCCATGATCAAATCCGGAGATTGGCTGAAAATTGCCCTACGCGGCCGTGTAGCTTTCTTTCACGCGGCCGCGTAATCAGATTTTTACAAGACCATGTAGCCAGGTGGTGTAAGACTAGTAAACACAGCTACGCGGCCGCGTGACTTAACCCTACGCGGCCGCGTAAGAAGCCCAGCCCACGAAATTCGTTTTTTGAACCCTAGTTTGCAGCAGCCGAATGATATCGAATTTGGGAGTTTCAAAGACGATTTTCGGAGCTTTTACTTGCGTTTTTCTTCGATTTTCACAATAGTTAATCATAGATTAGTGGAGGTTCTCGATTTTCTTGGATTCACAAGTTTTCGGCACGATATGATCCACGGTTTTAGAGACGAGTTTCAAAGTTTTTCGTAGCTTTTCAAGTAATTAATCATAGTTTAGTGAAAGGTTTCGGATTTTCTGGATTTACAAGCATTCGGTTCAAGTTTTGGAATTTACTTTCGCACGGATTGTTACGGATTTGGTTTAAACCTCCTGATTTCGTAATGGTTATTATTTCTTTGAGTTTAATTTCGGTTTTTGATATAACGAGTGGGTAGTTTTCTTGTTCACCCGCTTGGGATGATGGGTTCTATGTATTAATTGGTATATTATTGAATTCATTGATCGGTTTTGGTTTATATTTGTTGGATTCTTGATTATTTCATATTTTCTTGTTAAAAATTAGATTTTTATTAATCTTTTAGCATTGTTTTGCGATAATAAAGTGTTAATTAAATCTGCGTTTTAAAAAGAAAGATGCTTTAAATGAAAAATTAATG
>JAANYP010005309.1:0-140327 GCA_020465985.1 Centrapalus pauciflorus | reverse complement strand
GCCTCCACACTCTAAAGTCTCCCCCCGCGTGATACCCAAGTCCCAGCTACGGTTTGCGACTTGAGGGATATGATAGATCCAGCCTTCAACGCTTTCAGTATGACATCTGCCTTGGATTCGCTTTGAAAACTAGCACAAATACACACAGCAAACATTATATCAGTCTTGAAGCGGTTAAATGGCATACGTGACCCATCTGGCCCATATAAAGTCGGATCCACAGCGGATATCACTGTCAGTACACCGGAGCCCGAGATTTGTGGATGCACTTGAATCGGCGATGTGAAAGGGGCAGTCCAACTTAGTTCCCCCATCACACAAACCGTTCTATAATGTCATAGACATCATTTATTATGATGGACATAACATCCCTTCCTAGCGTTTGTCACTTGTTACCCTAAAAAGAAATTCAACTCCCCAATCACGCATCTCGACTGAGACTTCATCACCTTTTCGATCTTTTGGCACATCGGTGCCGTCTGATATCCAAAATGATAATCATCGACGTACACTATTTACCAGATAAATTATCTCCCCTTTCTCCTTCACAAATAGAGTACTATACTATCCTACCCCGCCTCAAAGCCCATTTGTCTAACAGATAGTTGGATAGGGTCTCAATACCATGCCCAGAGGGGCCTGATGTCAGTTCCGGATGTAATCCGTAAAGAGCCTTATCTAAGCGATATACTCTCTCAGGATATTTTGGATCTGTAAATCCGGGCGGTTGTTCTACATACACTAACTCCTTCACTTTCCCGTACAGGAAAGCACTCTTAACATCCAGTTGATATACTTTAAAGCCTTTGAAGGAGGCAAACGCTAAAAACAACCTAATTGCTTCTAACCTTGCTACAGGTGCAAAAACCTCGTTGTAATCGATTCCCTCCTCTTGGTTGAAACCCTTTACAACTAATCTCGCCTTGTTGCGCGTGACTATACCCCGATCGTCTCTTTTGCACTTAAAAACCCACTTGGTTCCTATTGCAATCTCCCCTCGAGGTAACGGAACTAACTCCCACACTTCTAGTTTCCTAAATTGTGAAAGTTCTTCCTGCATCGCTTCAACCCAGGAGTTGTCCTTAAGTGCCATTTGCACATTTGTGGGCTCTACTTGCGATATGAAACATGAATATAGACATGTGTGATATGCCTCGGAGTCGTTTATCATCGACAACAACACAGTGTTGTTATTTACACTACTCCGAGTCCTCACACCCTCGTTAGGATTTCCTATGATGCTTTCTATAGGATGGTTCTTGTTAATCCTAGAGGTCTCTATATCATCAACTCTTAAATTATCTCCTAAGTTGGATCCTATTTCACCTAACGGGGGAACATGCTCAGCTTCTACATTTTCCTCCTCACGGACATTTTCCTCAGAGTTGGAACTCGATGCTTGAGTCTGATTCTCAGTGGTAGGTGCCTCTTGATCAGCAACTTCTGGAGACCCATCTACAGTCGCAGTAGGCTCGGAAGTAGATTCGAACGTGGTCCTTGGAAAGATTTGGCCATCGTCGTTCAGATGCAGCGTCGCCAAGTCCTTCTCGATTGTACATGCATTATCATCCAGAGGAATGTTAAATGACTCAAATAACTTATCATAGTCAAATATCCATTCCGGACCAGTTTGGGGTTCATGTGTATAACTTGTGACTTCAATGTTATACACAATCTCCACAGTACCAGTTGTTTTGTTAAACACCCGTTTGTTTGGTGAGTTTGGCACATAACCTAGGAAGTATCCTTCGTCAGCCTTTTCACCAAACTTCGGTTGATGTTTTGTTCTTAAAAGTGTGCATGGTACTCCAAACGTTTCGAATCCAGTTAAGTTAGGTGGCCGTTTATTCAAAATTTCATAGCATGTTTTGTTCAATGATTTGACTGTAAGGACTCGGTTTAAAATGTGGCACGCGGTATTCACTGCCTCCCCCCAAAACATGGTAGGAAGCTTTGAATCCGAAAGCGTAGTCCTTGCAGCCTCAATCAAAGTTCTATTTTTACGTTCGGCCACCCCATTCTGTTGAGGTTCATATGGTGCACTGAATTGATGCACGATGCCCTTTGATAGGCAATATACACCAATTACAGTGTTTTTGAATTCAGTTCCATTATCACTACGAATACATTTAACCCTAGTTCCATATGAGTTCTCCACTTGGTCCAAGAACCCGATGAGCCTTGCAGCCGTCTCGTCCTTCGTACCTAAAAAGAAAACCCAAGAAAAACTTGAGTAATCGTCGGTGATAACTAAGCAGTACCAACTACCTCCAATACTCCTTTTGTTGATTGGGCCGAAAAGGTCCATGTGCAACAGATCGAATGTTGAGGCTATGGAATTCTGCTTCTTGGACTTGGGTGTCTTCTTGTGCTGTTTGCCCTTCATGCAAGGTAGACACTTATCCTCGAACTGAAAACTTTTCATGGGCACACCCTGCACCAGTCCATGCTTCGTAATGTAATTCATCTTCCTCAGGTGCAGGTGAGCCATGCGTCTGTGCCACAGTACGGACTCCGTCTCTGAAGCTTTTGATAGTAAGCAGATCGGACCCAGCGAAGTATCTGGCTTGTTCATATCGAGCATGTACAAGTCATTCTTCCTTGGCGCCCGCATCAATATCCAATCTTCAGGTATCTTGAATCCAGGCTTTAGCACTAACGCCTCAGTGTCAGTAAATAACACCGAGTTCTTCTTATCACAGATTTGAGAAACACTAATGAGATTATGAACCAGTTTATCAACGTGATAAACTTGATCCAAAGTAATCGTCCCATTAGTGACTTCTCCAGTTCCAGTGATATTTCCACCCTTGTTACCCGCGAATGATACGAATCCCCTATTACCCCCCTTGAATTCTGTGAGAAGACTTCTTTCCCCCGTCATGTGCCTGGAGCAACCACTGTCGACGAACCACTTGTTGTTTGGACCGGTAGTTATCTCCTGCACATGAAAGAAAAGAGGTTAGTTATCACGGGGAACCCAAGCCATGACTGACTTGGTAATACCATTCTCGTCCACATACGTGAACGCTTTCAAGTACCCATCTCGCCTTTCAGGTGACTTGGGCCTTTGAACTGAATTCTGTTGTGGTGCCGAGTGATTTAGATTCACTCTTTGCCTTTGAGTAGGCATTTGGTGTGGTGCTCTAGAATAACTCTTATTATACTGCATTTCAGACTGTGATCCCTGAGCTCTTACCGGAACATAATGTCTAACGGGAGTATGTGACCTAACTGGAGTGTGTGACCTGCTAGGTGTGGTGCTCCTATAGACTTGTTGAGGTGCTGACCTAGATTGATTAATGACACGATTCGGTGAATTTGTCCTAACCACTTCTTTTGGTCCAACCTTAACCGGTGTTTGTTTCACAACAGGTTTTGGTGCGGCCTGCACAGTTTTCTCGGTACTCTGAGAACTACTCGTGCTCGCCACACTTGTTGAGGGCTTAACAGGTGTTGGGTTCACTGTCTTAGGGGTAACATCTGCTTTCCTATTTGGACAGTGAGAAGCAACATGCCCTTTCTCGTGACATCTAAAGCAAGACATCTTATCCATGGACTTTTTGGTTGGTCCCTTAGATCTAGGTGTCTCACTAGTGTCTACTTCCTTTGGTACATCTACAGTGTCTGTCTCTTCGACCTGGTCAGCCCATGAAATTTTCTGTTTTCCTGCAGGTATTTCACTGGAGGAAGACACAAATTTCACTTTCTTGACCTTGACGGTTGAGTCAGTCCACCTTAGGTGTATTTTCAACTGTAGGCTCAGGTGTCGGTTCAGGTAGGTCCTCTAAAACTACTGACTTGTCAGTTTTCTCCTGAGGCTGAGGCACATAGTTCGCATTGAATGGTGGAGGAATTTCGTGAAAACCTAGACCTACAGGCTTCTTAGACTGTCTTTGGGCATCTAAGACTTTTCCTAGGTTTAGGCTCGAATTCCTAAACTTTTCCAGCTTGCTATTTGCCTCTGCTACCTTAACTTTGGTCTCGGCTAGCTCTATGTCCTTGTCTTTCAGACTTTTGGTCAAGGCCTCTACGTGCTCATACATAAGCTCTATCCTAACACACTGCTCACTCAGTTTGTCTTTTAGAACTATTACGTCTTGAGCATCAGCCTTAAGCTTTTCTTTTAAATCTTGTTTTATATCATTTAGGCTAGCGTTTTCAATTTTTAAATTTTCATTTTGAGCAGATATGGTTTTATGTGATTCTAAGACTAGATTTAACCTATCATTAGAAGTAGCACACAAAGCACATAATTCTGAAAATAGAGAATAAGAAAGACTAACCTTAGAGTTATCAGATTCCACGTTGGCCATCTGAGCAGCAAACTCCAGCACGGTCTGATCATTCGCTTTCTCTACCCACATCGGACTGCTGTCCCTTGTGGTCTGCTCGTCCCCATCACATCCAGTTTCAGTAACTTCAGCCATGAAGGCTCTAGCATTGGACTCAGGATGTGAACTCCAGTCATAGGTACCATCTAGCTGTCTGTCAGAAGTGACATTGGATATTAGACCCGCTAGATTGGCTTGACCAGATGAAGAACTCGGAAGGTATCTCTGTTGGGACTGATTTTGGTACTGTCCTTGATGCTGACTCTGTCCTTGGTATGATTCTACCTTCGGTCTTTGACACTCCCTGGCGAAGTGTCCCAATCCCTGACAGTTGTAGCATTTGACCTTAGACTTATCAAATCCTATCCCTTTGTTGTTCATTTGCAGATTCCTCCCAGTTCGCTTGATGAATCTTTTTACCCTCTGGGTCACCATGGCCAGTTGCCACTTAAGATCCATTTCCTCTAAGTCATCAGGGTCGACCTGATCATAATCTTCATCCCATAGAGCTGGGTCATTGATTTTCCCTTGAACACAATTTCCATAAGCTGCCACAAAGGAAGCAAGCAGATTCAAATGTTCTTCTGCGGACTTTGCGCTCATCGGCATCTTTGAATAGCTCTGACTTGTCGGTGCCTGATGGACTTGAGGTTGCGGTTCTTCCGATCTTCCTAACCCTAAGAACGCGCGATTCAGTGAGTCTTCGGACTCTGGTGGCGATGACGTTTCTCCGGTGAAAAACGCTGTAGCACTCTTCGGTTCAGCTGTCACTGATGATTTAGATGTCTTTCCAAAATACATAGCCGGATTCTGGACTTGCTCGTAATCAGTCTCAGCCTTAATCATCTCGAAGTGATATGCCCTCAACGTTCCCACAATATCATCAAGTGATTGAGCATAATACTTGTCCTCATTAAGCTTAATCATTGCCACTTACATAGCCCATTTGGCTGGTAGGGCATCAAGAAGCTTGTTGTTCTTGTCAGTGTCCGAATACTCAATGCCATGACTTTCAAGCTCTGTTATCAGATGATAGAACCTTGTGATAATATCATCCAACTGTTCATCCTTAATTGCCTTGAAAATCGCAAACTGTTGAGTCAACAGCTCTGTACGCTTTCTACGCACCCGTGGATTACCTTCACACCTTTTCTGGAGAGACTCCCAAAGTTCCTTCGACGTCCTTTGGGTCCGAAATGTGTGTAAAATATCTTGAGGTAAAGCCATACGGATAATGGAGAAAGCTTTGTTTTCAGCTTCAAATAGTTTCTTGTCATCTTCTTTCATCATCTGATATGACAAGACCTTTTGACGGCCTTCAACTTCAGATACTGGTGGAATGTACCCTTCATCTATGCACACCCACATGCGCATATCGTTGAATCCTACAAAATCCGTAAATCTGTCCTTCCACCAGTAATAGTCCTCAACTTTCATCAGCTTTGGCGGTGCATTTGCCTTCCCAACTTCGTGATCCATCTCAAGGAATTTCTGAAGGTTTGACATCTTTTCTGAAAGAAATTGAATTTGAACTTAATTAATTTAATTCGAAACTGATTTAGACTAACTTATTCGAATCTAGATAGATTCGAAACTAATTAATATTAAATCTTTTGAGATTAAATTCGATTAAGTCTTAAAAGTCAATTAGATTCGAAATTATGTCAGATTCGAAGAACTCCTTAGATTCGAAGTTATGTCAGATTCGAAGAACTCCTTAGATTCGAAGATCCTTAGAATCGAAGGCACAGCAGAGTCGAATGTCAGCAGATTCGAAGCACAGAATCGAAACAGTAACAAACTCGAAACAAACTCGAAACAATATAGACTCGAGATCCAATTCGAATGAAGTAACAGATTCGAAACAAGGTAGACTCGAAACTCTCTGAAATTGACTCGAAAGGAGCGTATTTAGGTTAGACTCGAAAATAAAGTAAAACCCTAATTACCCCTATAGATTCGAGCGCCGCAAACTCGAAAAACGGCTAACACGTTGATTTTTTGACGTTTTACAGATTAAACCACTATTTTTCAAACGAAAAATAATGATTTCGATCAAAAACGTGAAAAACAACAAAGTGTTTCCCGAATACGAATTTGCTAAGCTCAAAAACACGTTTTTGAGAGCAAAACCGTCCAACTAGCGTCAAGAAACCTAGAATGTATCTGATGAACACGAAGAACACCAAGAACACTCCGGAGGCTCTGATACCACTTGTAAGGTCTACGACTGCAAGATCTATCTAGACGCGGATCCGTGAACGAGTGCGGAATCCTCGTTGACGGTTAGACGGACAACTCTCAACCAACGGAAACACGGAGACTATTAGACGCTGAACGAACGACACACGAACGATCCTACGTACTAATTCTCTCCGAAATGGCACTCACCTAGCTGATAAACTCGAGATCGCCTCTTGCTTAATTCCTCACGAATTCTGCAAAAAGTCCTCTAATCATTCGAGTCTATCCCTAATTATAGACCCTGATTCGAATCTGATGTGGGTCAGACTCGAATCTGGCCCAAGGCCCATTCGAGTCTGTCCAACATGACAGACTCGAATCTATCCTATATTCGAATCTAAGGACTCATTCGAATCTATCACAGATTCGACTGTATCCTCTTATGCAATTCGAATCTAGCCTTTTACATAAACAACTAAGTGTTTGAAACTTATGATATTACCTTATGACTGATTTTATCTTTGAGCTTTATGTTTGAACTTCTTGTAATACGTTACATCAAGTTCAAACATACAAACACTGATAAACATCAATCATACATAATATATATATACCAAACATATGCTAAATCACAATGTAAGACAACTTAGACTGCTATCGTCACACGGGATGTACCAACAGAAAGAAAGAAAAAAAATATTGGCAAGAAGCATGCACTGAGGAAACAGATGGTCCAGTGACACACGTGAATTCAACTCTATAACCTTGAGCTAAAAGGATGGTAGTGGTGAGGAATTTTTACACAAATGTCCTAAGAGATGTCACGATATATCTGATAATACCGCGGTTCGTGTCTTTAAATACAAACGTGATTATGAAGGCTAGTGTTTGTTTAAATGGAATTCGTTGTGACCTCCACGCTTGATAAACCGATACATTTATAAAGTCTGATTTCGTTGGTTGCTCGGGACGATCAATGATTAAGTTGGGGAAGTTTGATCGGGTTATAATTTACCGTGTATATAAAGTGAAAAGAGTTAGTTTTAAAAAGGAAAAATGCTTTAGAATGTTTAAACTATTCATAAAATTCATTATGCAGGGAGACAATCATATCAAGTACAAAGTCCGACAAGTTTGAGCTCAATTGGAGAGTCAGGCGCACGGCAGGGCGCAGGCCTGCGCCCAGACCAGTTCCTCAACAGAATGATTTTGGCTACCAAAAGACGAGGAGCGTACCCTGGACCGCAGAGCATCGCAGGCCTGTGCCCGCGGCTGCGTGCAACCCATAAAAATTACTTTTGCATTTTAATTAGAGTTTTGACGTCAACCTATATATATTGAAGGTATCAGACAAAAAAAGGGACACATTTTTAGAAGGAAAAACCTTAGATTGACCACGTTTGAGCGGATACGGCTACGAAGAATGCACGAGACAAAGCACGGCTCTACCTACGATGAATCAACAACTCTTGATCACTTCACACACGATGTCCGACTAGTTTCGCAATAGTCGATCCTGGAGGAACCACGAACGCTTATGAACAATTTATTTATGTTTACGTGTGTTGAATATTTATGCTTTGATCGTAAACACTATTATGGTTATTTATCTTGTTGCGTTTAGTAAGATAGTTCGTTGATAATTTATTATTCGTGCCGAGTTATATGTTTAATTAAGACGAGTAATTAAAGTAACACGCGCTATACCCAGGATCATGTAACGACATTAATAACGATTATAAAGGATTATGTCTATGTAATCTTAATATTGTTCATGAAAGCAAAACACGAAAGCTAAGTGTTGAATCCGGGAGTGGTTATTCTCGTTTAACGTACTTATTTAAACACATTCAATCAAGGTTTTCACAAGGTAGTTAATTTATTGAATTTTATAAAAGCAAGTAACATTCTTTTGCAGATAATCACTTTCCAATCAACCAAAGTTCGCAACGCTAGTTGCTCGAATACGTGTAATTAACATCTCGCTCCCTATGGAGACGATCCCTTCTTACCCTAACTTATGAGGTATTTAGTGGTTATTTTTGGCGAGTTAACGACACTCATTCAATACGTGATAGAATCGGATGCTGCAGACCCTGGTTAGGAACATTTAACACTGCAGAAGAAGTGGCACGTGCGTACGCCGCCGCCGCTAGACGATTGAGAAGAGCCAAAGCCAGAACCAACTTCGAGATACCATCGGTGTTTTAACCAAGAGGAAACCAACAAGCATAGTGAAATGGAGACCGTTATTGAAGAATCACAGGTTGAGGCACCACCAGTTGAAGCCTCACGCAAGAATCACAGATTTTGTTTTCTTGGAATAAATATTCTTTAGCCAAAGATTTTAGAGGGTGAAGAGAGAGCTCAGGTTCAGCTTCCTGTGTAGAAGAGAAACATTTTAGGGTTTAGGAGAGGAAGTGCGCGTTTCAGTTCCCACAAAAATTGTACAGAGGAGGCGTGTGTTTTTTTCCAATGCTGTTGATTCCCCATGCACTGCATTGCTCAATAAAATCCAAATCTGTATTTTTTTGCTTTAAAGGTTGTACGTTAAGCTTTATAAGTGGTATGTCTTAAAATTCAAGAAATTAGCTTTAAGAAGTTGTAGCTTATGCATTATGAATAGTAGAAAACTAAATGTTTTATTAGTAGTAGAGATTATTTTTTTACTATTCTGTCACCTATCTCATTTAGAAATAGTAAGTATCGAAAAAGTAAGTACCGAAAATTTTCATTTCACTTTTTAGTTACCGAAAATTCCTAAAATTTTCATCTCACTTTTCAAAAAAATGAAAACTTGTTTACTTAATAACAATTTCATAAATTCTCATTTCATTTTTTAAAATACCACTTTTCATACTCTCTCTTATTTTTTGTATTACCTACCTTATATTTCTTTATAATAATCTTTTTCTCTCACTTACTATTCTATCACCTATCTTATTTTTTTAATTTATAATCACCCATATTATTTTTCTTAAAACTAAAACTTAATCATCTACACAAGTTTTCCTTTTTTATATAAACCTTTGTTTTTTTTTTTCCGAAAACTATAACTTAAAAACTGAAATTGAAAAATGACTAATTTTCATTAACTAAACGCATATCTTTCTACATTTTTTTTTTCAAGTTGCATATTGACGGCTCCAACAACATGCTTATCCCCTATAAGATACATGCAAGTTCACATTCATGAGATATTTTGAAAAAATTAGTAACATATTTCACATAACTTCTCGAACAAACAACCCACCAATGGACGCCAAGGTAATTGAAATTTATAATACGATCACTGGATCCATTTCTTGTTTCAATTCACAGCAACAATTTAATATTAATTGTTTGTACATTCTGTTTAGTGTTATTTATAAGGGAAAATGACATCAAATAGCTCTGAACTTTCGACTTTGTACACGTTTATGTAGTGAACTTTTTTTTGTGCATATTTGGTAGTCAAAGTTTCAAAATTGTTCTAATTTGGTAGTTGGCGTACCTGTTAATCGGTTGCTTCCGGTTTCGATGCCTACGTGGACAATTTTTTAATGACGTGGCTACCCGTTCTTGTATTATACCGGGTTTTATCTATGTGGTAACCCGTTTTTTAAAATCACCCGGTTATAAACCCGGTTCATTTTTCATACAATCGATCCAACTTGTAAGAACCGGGTTTATAACCGGGTAATAAAATTGGATGATTTTAAAAAACGGGTTGCCACATAGATAAAACCGGGTTTAATATAAAAACGGGTAGATACGTCATTAAAAAATTGTCCACGTAGGCATCGAAACCGGAAGCAACCGGTTAACAGGTACGCCAACTACCAAATTGGAACAATTTTGAAACTTTAACCAAATGTGCACAAAAAAAAATTCACTACATAAATGTGTACAAAGTCAAAAGTTCAGAGCTATTTGATGTCATTTTCCCTATTTATAATATATATAATTACCTTATTTCCATTGATGCAGCTTGCATTTTCCGGAACCACCAACCCAATTGTTGGTAATTAGTCGCCTTTCAAAAAAAAATTTGTTGGTAATGAGTCGTGGAATCCAAAGAACTAATGTTTACTTATTTATTAGTGGTTATAGATTATATATTATTTAATGACAAGGTAAATCTAGCTGCTTATTAAAAAATTTAGATTTATTTTGTCTGGAGTTTTGTTTTGTACTACAGAACATACACATCCATATAAGTCTACTCTTAATCTATACTTTTGTTAATAACGAGACTCGAATTCTCAATTTTGAAGTCACACTAACACCTGACACGGTCGGGTTAGGGTTATAATCACTTTCTAAAGTTAAAAATCATTATTAAATTATCTAGTTTTTGAAGATGGTCCAACCGATCAAAGGCTCAAAGCAAGTTATCAGATGACAGAGAGACAATAAAGTGTGTGGTCATTGATAGAAACGCGTTCCATGGTTTGCGGCTACCATTTTTTGTCCCTACAAAACCAAATAATTTTGTTCACATTTAATTCTTCCTTGGGGAGGGGAAAAAAATTCCCAACTTTCGTGTAATAATTTTGTTGCCAAATTAAAAGTAATTTTACCATAATAGTATTGTAAATTGTTAGAAGACTAACTCAATAAAATATTAATTTTAGTTCACTATAATTTTTATTATATATTTTCTGGACAATAATTTCTAATTGTACAAGTGTTATTAACTTATAAAGTTTCACTTATATTTTAATTATATTTTTATTTTGTTTCATCGTTTATATGTTTCATTATAATGGATTTTAATGTGTTTATACCTTTTTTTCATCAGATCGGATCAAACGTGAGATATAGTCATTCTTTGTCAAACCCGAACTTGAAAAAAGACTAACACATCCCATTAGAATGGCCCAATGCGTGAATCCTGAGAGCCACCTCCGATGGTAAAATCAGAATATGATCAGTGATCTAATATATCACAATAAAATTATGTGTGTACGTGTATGTGATAGTATGAGAAAGGGAGAAAGTTATATGGAGGAAGATAAGCCTCTGTCCAACGGGTCCAGGAGGATAATAATCTCTTGGTGGAAACCGCCTAGAACGGGTGATGCCCCTGGATCACTAGTACAAAAACATCCTTCAACCCCTTCAAATAGACCTAGGTTATATAGAATACAACTCAAAAACCGGGGTCTATGGGTTCCACATGTATTTTTGAAGAAAGAACCCCCGGGTTTTAATGTAAACAACCGCGGGTATATATTCCCGTGTTTTTTTCTTAAAATCAAACCCGGTTAGTGATAAAAAACCGGGGTCTAAACTTAATTATATCGTCTTTTTTTTTTCTCCCGCCCCATTCCCCTCCCAGAGTTTCATCTCCCGCTTACAAGCTTCCTAACCCTAAAAACAAAATGCAGACCACTTTTCTCCTCTCCCTCCTGCTCTCGTACCAGACCACAACTTAACCACCACCGTTCTTCATCTTCTTCCCCTTTTCTCCTCTCCCTCCTGCTCTCATACCAGACCTCAACCTTCATCTTCTTCCACCCTTTTCTCCACCGACGCCATCACCCAACGCCTCATCAATTTCATCGTCTTCCTCTCTTTGGCTAACATCTGAGCACCAACACACATGTACGTGACCCCAACTGCTAACCTAAGCTAGAAGCCACGAACTGCTCCTCTTCTGATCTATTCAATCTGCTCGATCCCCTCAGTACCTGATTTCATGTATCTGGAAATCAAACCCATCGATTTAGGAAATGGCCTTTCGAGTCTCCAAGGTAACAATAACATTTTAGTTTTTCCTACACACATGAATCGATTAGTTTAAAGTAATGGTTTTTAACTATTCTTTTTTTTAGGGTTGTACGCGATGTCCAGAACTAAGTTCAAGGACTGATTTCTTGATTTTAAGAACTTATTGAAGGTAATCGTTACATATTAACTAGAATCCATTGCTCTAGGGTTGTACTCGTTCTTAACAAGAATCACTGTCCTGTTACAATTTCTTTTATTATTATTATTATAACTAGGTTTCGCATCTTGTTCTAAATCTACATCTGGCTTTGATTATAAACAAGTAAATGTGGTTGTTGTTTGATTTTTCTACTTCTATATGCTCTGTTACAACATTATAAGTTGTAATTCAGGTAACCTCACATGAAATTAATTGGAGGGATTATTTTATCATAACAGAATTCGTAATTAGGGGATTTGCCATATCTTTGTCATTGATTGTTTATATGGCCAAATATTTGGGAAGATAGACATGTTTTAATTAATATTACAAAAATTTTAATGGCCAATTATCTGCGATATCTTTGTTCTTGACTGTTTATATGGCCAAACATATGTGATATCTTTGTTATTGACAGTTTGTAAAAGGTACTTTTTGTAGTAGTGTTGGTAAATGTTATGAAAGCTTATGAAATCCAAGGCATGTGTTTTTTGGGAAGATAGATTTGGGTACTTTAGCATTCGAAAGCTTATGAAATTTGAGTATTTTAGGCTTTATAGATATTTGAGGAATCACTTGCTGTGTCTAATTTCAAGCAAATATTTTTCTGGAATTATTATAAAATCCTAGTTGATTTGTTAAATGCTTTTACCATCATATTCTCATACTTAGCCAGATAGATTGAATGGTTTTCATAGTTTTCATGCTTTTATTCAGCTTCATTCATGAGCTTTTAGGTCACCATTACCACTTTATAACAACCTGAATGCACTATCATTCATTGTAGATCTCATGATAATTCTGAATCCACTATCATTCATGGAGAGAGAACTCGTGGCTTTTATATTCTTGTAAGTTTCATATTCCTTTTTTCTTTCATTTCAGCTTACTTACAGGAGGAAAGTAATTTGCTGCAGCAACTTAGTTTGATATCCTTGGTTTGTAGTTAATCGATATCTTTGGTTTGTAGTTTGAGATGTATTTAGGCTTGAGGTTGGTTTCTCCAGCAGCACACAAGAGGTGGTGATATTTGATAAGGTTCATGAAACTATTTGATTAGTTTGAAGAGGTAAATAAATTATTAAGAGTTGCTCTGTTCCCCCATTTCTCTCAACTATGTTGTCCTGTGCATTTGTAAAGATGATTAACAATTCTCAGATATTATGTTCCCCTTGTGAATCTTCCTCATAATCACTTCTACTGGTCTGTTCATTTTTCCCTTACATTTAAGCACGCATGATGCTGCCTTCGATTATTCCGTACATAGAAGAGAGCTCTTTATGTGGAGAAGGTTGCAATGAAGAAAACAGAGTATGGAATAGTCATTAAACAATATGTACACAAGAAAAAGAATTGGAAAAAAGGCATATATCTCGTGGTAGTTCTCAGTATGAGGTAAGTGTTGTCCCAACAAGTATTGGTTAATATTTTGTGGTTTGATATTACTATGGTGTATATAATTATAATTGTTGGTTTTATTTGCATTGCAATGTAATAATATATGTAGACATAAATCATAATGACAACGTGGAATATAAAAGGTATGGGCTCATATTACTTGCATATCACCTCGTCATCAGATGATCATGAAAATCTATAATTTTGGGTGATTGAATTCAAACTAGAACTGGAATATTCATTGAACTTGCTTTGTTTTTTTTTATTTTTATAAGGGGTGATTGTGTTGTATACATGTATACAATTGTACTTTGGAAATATTCAGCCTCAATTTAGTTTTTCTCAATAGAGTCCGGTCAACATTTTCTTTTCATCAATGTCTTCTTTTCATGATCTGATCATCTTTTCACATCTGATGCTAATCTGTAGCTGCCTTTTAAAAGATCCCAAAACTATCGTTGTCACCGTTGCTTTGTACGGGGATACCAACACCACACTCTTCCAGGGGCGTCTTAATAGCACTCTTTATTCATTCACAGTATCCTGGAGCTCTCATAAATTAGTACATTTAAGGCAAAATTATCCATCAGTTCATTCAACCACTTCCTTGGAAAAGAATATAGATTCACCATGTGACAGATGACTTTGTTGTTTGAAGAACGGACAATCTCGAACTGCACAACTTCTTCATTACAATCGAAGGTGGACATATTGATGGATGGCTTTTGGGGTAACTTTTTAATGTCTAACTTTATTTTGTTATTGTGAGAGTATAGTGTAGTTACAGATTTACTTTTGTATGTTTTAGTTCATTTGTGATAATGTACAAGAAATGGTCTAGAAAATTTTTTTTATTTGAAAAAATGTAAGATTTAACCCCGGTTCTTTATTAATAAACAGGGGTCTATGTTACCTAATATTACAAAACTGAAGATATTCAACCCCTGTTTATTAACAAAGAACCGGGGTCAAAAAGTTTTTAACCCCGGTTATAAAACCGGGGTCCATGACATGTATCAACAACCCCATCACCTTTAACCCCAGTTCAAAAACCGGGGTCTATTTGAAAAATAACCGGGGTTAAATGACTTTACTCTACTAGTGGATGGCGATAAGGGTTGCAGAGAGAATAAAAAGAGTAAGTGAAATCTCATGGAAAGAATGTGCCGTGTCTCCCTTTTTATAAAGGAGAGAGGTGTTTATTGGCAAAAGACATGGATCTTAGGTTGCGTTTGGTAGAGAAAATTAAAAAGAATGGAAATGAAGACAAATACAAGTTACGATATTTCAATTATATGTATAAATTTTATATGAATTCTTAAGTTGGATCAATATATTGGTTAAAATTTTTTTTTTTTCATTTCTCTAGCAATGTCACTACAAAAAAAATGCCTATTATACACACTTTTTTTTACGCGGTTGATCAAAGCGTGTATAATATTTTCATCTTAATTGCACTTTTAAGTGTGTCAAAAATGATAACTTTTATAAATGTAAACAAATATTATGAAAGAATACTTATAATTGTAGAAAAAAGGTACACTTTAATAAACGTGGACAAATAATATTCACAATTATAAGCATGAAAAAATATATTACATTGTCACATTTTTAGACGTATATAATTTATTTTTTTTACAATTTAAAACGTGTAAAATGTATAAAGTGTTCACACTTTTAAAAGTGAAAAAAAATACAACAAACATAACTGTGGGCTTATATTAAGTAAAAGAATGCTAAAAAGCCTTTGCATGACTAAAAAGCGTGGACTCTTGTATTCAGTTTGACCCAATCTTCAAAAGTTAAACCCTAAGCCCTCTCAATTCTCATGTACGTCTCGTCTCTCTCATCTTTGTCAATCCCTAAAATCTCTCAATTCAGTTTGTGCACTTACCAGCCACATCTCTCGATTAGAAAATATTGATATCCCTAAAATCTCATATTTGTCGATCTCTCGATTCTCATATCTCCGTCGACTACCCAATCGCTCAACCCAGTCGCTGATGAAATCGCCCAACCCTGTCAATCGCTCAACCGCAGATGATATCGTTCTGTTCTCGATTTTGGATCTCTTGTACGCAAATGGCGTGATTATGCTCTGATTTTGGATAATCAACTTGATTTTGCTTAGATAACTTCTGCATTTTTCTCGATCTCACTCTATTCACAGGTTTATTTTAATTGTCTCTGTTTACAATTATCGTATTATTTGATTTAATGTTGGAATCGAGTATTTACAGGCATGCATCAAGTTCATTTTTAGATTAGATATATTGATTTTGTTTCAACATATTCATTTAATATCGAAAACATAAATTGAAAAGAAAAAGAACAAAAGTTAGTTGTGCTAACAGAGGTTTAGCTTATACAATTATTTTGTAAGCAAGCTGATTTCCTTGAAAATAGATGGATGTTTAGGGAGATGAAGAGCAACGGGGAGAGGCCAAACGTTGCAACTTATAATGCTTTTATTAACGGGTAATGCAAGAAAGGGTTGATGAAGGAAGCTCATATGTAGTGTAAGATGTGAAATCAAAGACAAAAGGATGATGCCATGGCCTGATGTTTACACATAGACTAGTCACATATATATATGAGGAATGTATGGCTGATAAAGTAGATGTTGTGATGAAGCTGTTTGACAAATATGCGTGAGATAGGTTATGTTCCATTAATGTCATAAATAAGTTATACAGCTATGATTGTCGCTTTGTCGATCCAAGGAGGGAAAGATCATAAGAAGCTGTAAGGTTGTTTGTTGAGATGAAGAATTCTGGTATTTCACCTGATGACACCATGTACTTCTCCCTTGATGGGAATTTCATAGTTTTAGCAACAATTTTCATTTCCTAAAACCCAAGAATTATATAGTTAGTCATTCTTTATGTGTTTAAAGGTGTACTATAATCTAACACATTAGTTATCAAGGGAAGAATTAGGTACTTACAAATCCAAAATGACATTTCTGTTTATTGAGTCATTTATAAAATGTATAACGGGAGAAAGATAGTTTGAACCAAGAACATGTCAACTTTCAAGAATCTCTAATTAAATAGCTATCAAGAAACTAATGTCATAAGCATACAATCGGAGATTAGACAAGCAGGTAACTTATAACATTAAACCTCCTGAAAAAGGAAAAGTGGAAACTCAAATAGGATATCCCAAAAGATGATGCATTATAATTTCCCAAAAGATTAGTTGGGTTAATTGGATAAAACATGAGGAAATATTTTTTGTATAGTTAATCATATCATTATTCTGTTGTGTTGAATTGTATTGTGCCAAAAAAAACTTGTCTAGTTCAATTTGGATTGGGTATGAGTTGCCTAAAATTTTAAATGCTAAAAATCATTTATATGTGCTGTAGGTTGGTTCTTACAATTCTAGATTCATCATAAATGTTGGTTCTGTTTTTATTATAAATGGTTGAGAAAATACTAGTAGTTTTTGTATTTTTAGTAAATTTTTTTTATTATATTCAAAGTCAATATATATATATATATATATATATATATATATATATATATATATATATATATATATATATATATATATATATATATATATATATATATATATATATATATATATATATATTCACTACTTGGTCGTTACTCGTGGTTCTATGATTCGTTTAGGTATATTGATATAATGGACAAGAGTTGGATCAAAGCTCATATTACAAGCAATACTTTTAAAGATGGAGTCAAGCATTTTATTGGTTTTGCTCGTGTTAGAGATATAAGAGGATCAATTATATGCCCATGTCTTAGATGTTGTAATGATAAATGGTTAAAGGTGGATACTGTTCATGCGCATCTATTGCGTTATGGATTTTTACCTGGGTACACCACATGGACATTTCATGGGGAGTTATCTATGTCTTCACTATACTCTCAGTCTGATAGCATTCAAGAATCTTCTTTTCAAGACAACATGATAGGTTTGGTTCAAGATGCCTTAGGTGTACGTTCTTTGCCTTCGAATAACGAGCAATTAAGGGAATCAAATAGTGAAGGAGACATCGAACCTGCAACGGAAAATTCTGAGCATAGTGGTGAGGATATCTCGTACAAAAAGTTGCTAGAAGAATGTGACAATGAACTTTATCCGGGTTGCAAGTTTTCTAATCTGTCCTTCACTTTACGCTTATATCACATCAAATGTATGTGTGGCATATCTAATAAGGCTTTTGGCATGTTGCTGGAGCTTTTAAAGGATGCATTTCCTCACCTGACATCATTGCCATCATCTGTTAATGAAGCCAAAAAATTAACTAATGATCTAGGACTTGGTTATAAGAAAATCCATGCATGTCCTAATGATTGCATGCTCTATTGGGGTGAGACGGAAGGTCAACAGTCATGTCATGTTTGTAAAGCTCCACGATATAAAAGGGATATGAGCGATGAAGTTGGTGAAACTTCCAAATCACACAAGTCAAAAAGGCCAGAAAAAGTTTTGCGTTATTTTCCTTTAATACCAAGACTAAAAAGGCTATACATGTCTGATAAAACGGCAAAGGAGATGAGGTGGCATGAGACGTGTTTAACAAATGATGGAAAGCTAAGGCATCCAGCAGATGGTCTTGCTTGGAAAGCATTTGATGCTAGGCATCCAGAGTTCGCCTCAGATCCTCGCAATGTAAGGCTTGGCCTTGCTAGTGATGGATTTAATCCTTTTCGTACAATGAGTACAACATACAGTATATGGCCGGTATTACTCATTCCATATAATTTACCTCCTTGGATATGCATGAAACAGTCATCTTTTATTCTATCAGCAATTATTCCAGGGGAAAAAGCTCCCGGGAATGATATAGACATTTATCTACAACCTTTAATTCAAGAGCTAAAACTGTTGTGGGGCGGTATAGATGCCTATGATGCTTCTTCTAAACAACAATTCAAGTTAAGAGCTTCGCTTTTATGGACAGTGAATGATTTTCCAGCCTATGCTAACTTATCTGGTTGGAGCACCAATGGTCGTGTGGCATGCCCAGTTTGCGCTAATTCTACTCGTTCAATGTGGTTAAAGCATGGGAAAAATTTTTGCTATATGGGACATCGTAGATGGCTAGTGCAAAATCATTATTATCGATTTCAGAAGGACAAATTTGATGGTACGATCGAGGAGGAGGGCCCTCCCATTTCATTAACAGGGTCTGATATTTTGGAACAATTGAGAGGTGCAACATTTACATATGGAAAGTCTTCTAAATCTTTTAAGAAGAGGACAAGGAGTGATGTTAATTGTTTAACAAATAGTTCTCCTTGTACAATGGATGCAATAAATGATGAGTCTAGTGCATTTAAAGATATAGAGAATTTCATAGAAGATGATATTGATGGTGAGACCCTGTTGTGGAAAAAGAAAAGTATCTTCTTTGATTTGCCGTATTGGGAGCATAATTTAGTTAGACATAACTTGGATGTGATGCATGTTGAAAAAAATGTTTGTGATAATTTGCTCGGGACTTTACTAAATTTGGATGGGAAGACTAAAGACAACGAAAACACTCGCAAGGATCTCATGGAAATGGGAATAAGGCATAGTCTTCACCTTGTAAACCGTCCGAACAAAAAGCCATACGTTTCGCCTGCATGTTACACTATGTCTAATGTTGAGAAGTCCAACTTTTTGCAAGTTCTAAAAAATCTTAAAGTTCCCGATGGATATGCTTCAAATATTTCAAGGTGTGTAAGCTTGAAAGACTGTAAGCTTTTCAATCTTAAGAGTCATGATCGTCACATTTTAATGCAAGACATCTTGCCAATTGCTTTAAGGGCTTCCATGGTTTTAAGATCACAATCTCGAGTTATTAAAGCGGTGTCTGAATTCTGTTCAATTTTCAAAGGGTTATGTGCTAAAGTTCTTGACTTTAGTGAATTAGATAAAATGGAACATCAAGTTGTGCATACATTATGTGAGTTGGAACAATTGTTTCCTCCCAGCTTTTTCACAATTATGGTCCATTTAACTATTCATTTGATATCGGAGGCTAAGCTTGGTGGACCTGTTCATTATAGATGGATGTATCCTGTTGAACTGAACGGTAACTATTGTTTCTAAAAATATCTGTATATGGATTTTTACTTCACACTAACTTTCTTTGTTATACTTTACTTAAAAGGTACTTAATGCGGTTGAAGTCCTATGTTCGTAATAAGGCTCAACCCGAGGGTTCAATTGCAAAAGAGTATGTTAAAGAGGAGTGTCTTACCTTTTGTTCGAGATATTTTGAAGGTGCGGAGACTCGATTTAATCGCCCTCCTAGGAAAGCTGAAAATATTCTTGGCAAAGACATGTACATGCTTAATTCTGGGGGTCGTAAGTTAGGAAAGGTTGATATTATTGAACTTGATAACAAGTCATTTGCTCAAGCACACCGTTATGTGTTACTAAACCATAGTAAAATTCAGTCTTTCCGTGAGTAAGTATCATTTTCAACTAATTGTTACGTCCATCATTAAATGGTGCATTACAAATGTTAGGTTATCTATTTTTTGTAGTCGCTTTTTGGCTGAACAACAAGGTCTCCGGGTGGAACAAATGAACTCAAAGACAATAGAGAAATTGCTTGTTGAGAAATTTTCTTCGTGGCTTCAACACCAGGTTCAAAATTCTTTATTCTTACTCTATATTCTAGGTGCATTAACTAACAATGATATTTAATAATGACAGGTGCCATTCTTAGAAAAGAACAACTTTGATGAAGAAGTGGTATCCCTTGCTATTGGCCCAAGCACTTTTGCTAAGCAATATAAAGGGTTTATCACTAGAGGTTTTAGATTCCTTACAATGAGCCATGAAGAATTTAAAAAGACACAAAATTCTGGAATCATGGTAGAAGTTGAAGGAGGAAATTACTATGGAAAACTTACCAACATTATTGAGCTAGAGTATTTTTCCGGATATAAAGTGGTGCTTTTTCGTTGCAATTGGGTTGATATTCGACCTTCAAGAGGGCTCAAAAAGGATAGATATGGGTTTTCTCTTGTAAACTTTTCTAGGCCATTGGTACACACCGGTGAATCATTGAAAGATGATCCTTTTATAATATCTTCCCAAGCCAGACAAGTGTTCTACATAGAGGATCTAAAAGACATTGGTTGGTCGCATGTAATAATGACTAAGCCAAGGGATATATATGACATGGGGGCTAATTCGAATATATATGATGATGACTCGTATACCTCATGTGAGCCTTATAATCTTCCGATTCTTGATGATGTTAATGAGGCACCAAGTTGGCATAGGACAGACATTGAAATAGAAGATGACTGCTAACAGTGACGTGTTAGTGTTATTTCTTTGATGTAATGTTTATTAATTCAACTTTTTATAAAGACTTGTCTGTGATGAAATGTCTTAGTATAATATATATAAGATCTTAACTTGTTTTCTTTTGCTTGACTCAGGCTATTACATACAATGTAAGAGTTGTGAAGGTTGGAGCAGGAGAGTTCAACAATAAATGTTTTGAAGTTCTACAATAAATACGCTTGTACACGGTAAGATTATTGTTTTTCTGTTATTTTTAGCTTCCGTGTTTTGTTACATCAATCTTTGGTATTAGGTATCCTCTATTTTATTAATTTCTAGATGGAAGAAATGGAAAATGCTTCTATCCATGAGGCTCAAACGTGGTTCATTGTTCCCGAATTCTCTTCATATCTGTAAGAAATTCTCTTATTAGACTATCCTCAAACATCTTTTTTTCTCCACCATACTTTGGTATATGTGGCAATTTTGTTACATTTTGGTTCATGTGAATAAATGCGTGTCTATGTGCTTCGTGTAATTGTGTTCTGGAAATTAATTTAATCATTTTCTATGGTGTTATATTTGTCTGAAATTTTCTAAAATGACACAATAATTTCTGTTGTATAGCACATGTGATCATGCAGGAAACATGGTTGGATTTGCCTCACAACTGCGCCTTTTGGTTGATGCACTGGCTATGTCCTTGGACGTTAAATTTATGGAAGATTTTGTGTCAGGTCAGTGGGCTTACCTGTAAACCAGCTTCACTCGCCTGTATGTGTGTGTGTGTATTGTGTGTTCCCTCATTATAGACAGCAGGCTGAAGCTTTTCCTTTTCCTTTTCCTTTTCTTCTTTCTTTTCGGTGATGTCTTGTGAAATAATCTACAATATTTCTACGGTGCTTACTTTTCTGTTATGGTTCTTTACAGCTGAGATATCAGGATCTGATAAATTGAAGTCATCTGCAGTAGTTCCTCCACCAACAGTTCTTGATCATGTGCTTAAAGATCTTTGTCAAGATGGTATATTTTCTTTAAGCAGTTATTGCTTTCCAACTATAGTATCATAATTGTGGAAACAGATTATATGAATCACGTTCTACCTTTATCATGTCAACTTCTAATAACTTATAATCCTGCAGTAGGGGTGAGCTCGGTACCGTACCGAACCGAACCGGTACCGATCCTGAAAATACCAAAACCGAATTATTAGTTTTGGAAGAATCGAATACCGAACCGTATAATTTTATATGGTGCCGGTTCGGTTCCGAATACCGAATTTTAGCTAATTTAAGAACCGAATACCGAACCGAAAGTACCGAATACCGAATTTTAGCTAATTTAAAAACCGAATACCGAACCGAATATATTAATTCGGTACCGGTACCGGTTCAGTACCGATTCGGGTTCGGGAAATGGTACCCGTCGCTCACTCCTATCCTGCAGCAGGGGCTAATGTGAACTGCTGGCTAATGTGAACTGCTGATGATCTTTTTGTATCTATAAATTTTGATATGCATACATAACTTTAGAAAAATGTATGCTTTCACGGGATGCACACTTATGTGGCTATGTGCTCTAAATATGTTCATCATGTCATCGTTGTTGTTGGTGCCACAAGATCGTGCAGGCTTTCTGATTACGATTCTTCTTTCCCCACATGAGGCGGCTCATTAGGCTCTGCAGCAACAACTATCATGCAGGATCTCGTGGACCTCAGTAGGTTTCTTCATTTCTTCATGCTTTGAAACGAACTATGTATGATAATTTTACACTTTATTCTTATATATTATTGTTTATTTTGGGTGTTGTTGCAGTCACTTGGGCCAAGGGGTTGCAGCTTCAGGACCTTGAGAGGTTCAGTTGGGGTTCAATACGCTTCTGAAAACACTACGATTGAGCTGACGGGGCGTGACCGTCCTGGCTTGCTCTCCGAGATCTTTGCGGTTCTTACTGACCCACAATTCACGAATGGCGTCAATTGTTTATGTTAGTCATCACTGGTCTTCCAATCGACGATCCTGAACGGCTTGCTAAGATCAAGCAGCTTCTCCTCTACATCCTTTTTACTTTTATTTTGTATTTTAACACTTTGTTTTGTGAGACTTTATTAGATATACTTTTTACCTTTTATATTGAAGGTTGGTTATCAAATAAAATAAAATCAAGTCTTTCATGTGATTTAATATTATAATTGTAGTGAACCGAAATATTTTCATAATTTGTGGATTATAATGACATGATTTGTCCATTCTTATAGGAGTGGACTTTGAGTATTTTCTCCACATTTGTAACTGTAAACATATAGGTGAGAAGATGTTCACATTTGTAAGTGCTTACATTAGTAAATAGGTCCATGCTTATCACCGTAAACTTTTATGTGATTTATGTACATTTGTAAGTGTGTACATATAGTTAATGAGTGTGCACTTATAACCGTAGACTTTTAGGTGATTAGGATACGTTTTTAACCGCGGACAAATAAACATTGTCCACGCTTGTATGTGTGGGCATTTGAAATCTTTTTGTCACACCAATAATCTCCACACAATTGAAAAGCGTGGACTTCATAATTGTATGCGCTTTAAAGTGTGTACATTTAGTCTAAAAATTGCGGAGATTTCACTTTTTTTTGTAGTGTGTGGAGAATTAAGAATAAACTAAAATTAGAGAAAGATAATTACAACCACCATGCACATGGTTATTGCATTTTCAAATTTGATGGTATAAAAAACCATTGATTTTATACTTAATTCTTTTGCTTATGATTCTCTGCACGAAACGCAACCTTAAGGTTTCATACAAATGGGTTGGGTTAAAAGTGAGACCCAAAGATTACTGAATGATCTACACAATCAGAACGCAAACTAATGGATTTTAGTAAAAATAATAATGTGAAAAATATGAACATTTCACAACAATTAAACAAATGATATTATTTTAATTGCGAAAACAACAAAGAAAAATATATGCAAAATAAAAAACCTTTGAATTATACCAATCATTTATTCAGCTTTAAGAGGTTTGGTTTGGGTGCAATTAATTACCACATGAAATCAAAATATATTTTGGTTTTGATATTCAGTGCATGGGTAATTTGATATTATCGTCCTATCTTTTTGGAAACTAGCTTGAGTGTACAAAGCTATTATATTTTATTTTCTCTATATTCTTCAGTAATAAAGTTTTTTTTCATTAAAGTTTACAATGTGGGAAATACAAGGTTACTAAACGGTTAACTGCAAAGAATAAAATAGCAATAAACTTGTTTTAAATGATTTTTATGATTATAGAAACATGACGAATTTATTAATGATTCTTCAAAGTAGAAATTATGTATTTTTTAGGGTTAAATTGGAAAAATTCCTATGAACTTTCATGAATTTATCGATTATGACACTGTATTTTTTTCCAAGTGTTTAAGTCTCTAGATAATTTTTGTCTTATTCAAAACTATATATTTGACCTATTTAGTAGGTCACTGTAACCGGTAAACGGTACAGTGACCTAAACAAGGAAAAAGAAAGTCCAATGTCTTAATCGTGAAAATTGAAAAAGAGAGTTGGTTTTTTTGGTAATAAACTATTCGAGTAACTAAGTGTTTTATCTGTTAAGCAGGTAGCAGGTTAAAAATATATAGTTTTGCATAAGACAAACTTTGTATAGGGACTTAAATACTCAGGTGAAAAAATAAGTGACTTAATCGATAATCGCATGAAAGTCCGTAGGGTTTTTTCAACCCTATTTTTTAAGGGTTACATGTCAAAAATAGTTTTTTGTATTTTTTATCGTTTATAGCCACATTATTAAAATTTTATAATTATAGCAACAACTTTTACCTTATTAACAATAATAGTGATGATACACGTATGGTTACGTGGCCAGTGACATGTATACTGTGACTGGCCCATGCCCAGGTGGACAAATCAATTGAAAGTTCTCAAGGACTTATCACGTGGGTCTGCCAGCTCTAGGGCATTAAAACAAAGTGCCTATCTTCACGCATGAGCAAGTGTTTGTTACGATGGATTTCCAAATGTCTCCTTTCCATTGGACTGGCAGATGACAACAAAATGGGATCAAAGGGAATAAATTGAAAGGATCATCTCTTTCGCATGGTACGCATAGATTAGAACCCTAAGTTCACTCTGGCAATTAACAAAATCTCCTCTCTGAGGTCTATTTCTAACTTAGGTTTCAAAGTGTTGTTGCAGGGCTACCCTGCTCCGACCTTCACCTAGTGTCTGTCGTTTTCCAAGAAATCCATTTCATCAATCAATCACAATCTTTGGATCAGGGCCCGGACAATTGGCGCCATCCGTGGGACTGACTCGGTTCTCTAAATTCATATTTTTTTAAACCCTTCGATTAATTTCTTTCCATCTCAATGATCGCTGGCAATTCCGATCCATCCAACTCACTCCATTCTCGAGCAACAGTTGTTGAAGATGTGAACCCGGGAATGGACCCAGTGGTAGAGATGGATTTTGTTCATCGTGATTTTGATACTCTGCAATCGTTAATGACGCATCGAATTAGGAAATTAAGGTTGTAAGGAGTCACCACACGTCTATTTCTGGAAGCTGAAGAGGAAGATCAACTAAATGAGAAAGTGGATTTGTCATAGGCCCAGATGGAAAATCCTATTCACACTTCTGTAAACTACACTCTCTCATTGACAGGTAACCACACTCTCACCCATCTCGGATTTTGTATTGCACCTGCTCCAGCTCCTATGTCTATGGCACGTACTCTTGGAGTGGGGAATTGAGTCACTTTTTCCACGCCTCTGGCTACTATCCTTCCTTGTAGCATCAGTCCCAATGGTCCTAGTCATCAACCATTTCAGGTCAATACCTTCCAGAGGAGCCAAAAGATAACCATGTATTGTCTGATTATTTTAAACCTTTTGTATTATGGAGTGAGTCTCCTTTGGCCCAATGGATTGAATCCTACCATCTACCATTAGGTCTGAAAATTCTCTCTAATGTGAGGTTGTACGACAGAACTAGCAATCCTAATGACCACCTGCAGCTGTGTACTGGAGCTATGAAGATCTTTAAGTGGGCGCCTACAATAGCATGTCATATGTTCCTTATGACTCTGAAGAGGACTACGAGGTTGTGTTTTGAATCACCGATGCCAGGGTGCATTAACGGTTTCGAGGAGCTTTGCACCAAAATTAGAGCTAATTTTATGCAACAGTAGAGGTACATGAAAACACACTTGGAGCTTCATAGTATGAAGTAGGGGGAACAGGATTCCCTCAAAGTTTTTGAGGAATGATTCAATTTGGAATGTTAATAGACCCAAGGTCTTATCGACGATGCAAAGATCTCGACATTTATCCATGGAGTAAGGGGAAAACAATTGGTTGAATTACTATCTCAGGATTTGCGAATGACCTACTAACAGTTGTTGGAAAAGACATACAACTATGTCAGATGCAAGGAGATTGTTGCTCAGACCCAGACCCATCAAAGCGGAACCAAAAGGTCTACTATGACTTCCATGAGTAATGGGTCATGACACAACGATTGCTTGGAACTAAAAGAGAGAGTGGAAAAGGAAGTCAATGAGGGGAAATTAGCCCATTTGTTAATAGACTTAAGAAGCCGAACATCAGGTGGATTTGAAGACCCCAAACGGTTTAGTTGGCTAGGGAAGACCCAAGCATCTGGAGCTGAAACACTTGGAAGTAAAGAAATCCACATGATAAGACTTTATGCTTGGCAACAAGAAGTTGGTGGAGAATGTGATCACGTGAAGAAGGCCGAGAGAATAGTGGCCTCTGAAGTATTGGAAACAATTATTTTTCCTGGCTACTAAGGGAAATTGGTTTGGACCGGTTACAATCCCAAATTTTATAGAAGATATTTAGGTTCGTAATGCTTACCTGGATGGGGGATACTATTGTGATGTTACATATGAGCTTTGTTTGCAAAAATTAGAAGGACTTAAATCCCACATTGTGCCCTCAACGGTTCCTCTGGCAGGGTTCTCGAAAGAAACCTCATGCCCGTGAGACAACTTTCACTATACACAAGATTGGGAGAAGGCTTAGAGTCCAGATCCGAGTGGTCTACGTTATGGTGATACGTTCTGCGTCACCATATAACATAATTCTAGGAAGAACCGCTTTAAAGGCTATGCAGGAATTGTCTCAACGAACCACGAATTGGTCAAGTTTCCATCTTGAAAGGGAATTGTAACGATAAAAGCGGAACTAATAGAAGCTAAAGTAGCGCAGACTGTCACTCTAACAGAGACACGAGGAGAGACCGAGGAGACAACCTGGGGGTTGTCATAAGTGAAGACTATCCATAACAGAGAGTTAAGGTAGGCACCAACCCAACCCTAGATGTTCATCGAAAACTGATTGAACTATTAGAGCAACACCAGACAACATTCACCTGGAATCCCTTGTACACGACGGGAGTGCCAAGGGTGTTGGATCTGTAGGGTGAGAAATTTCAGACGTCACATTGCTTGAACGCTTATCCTGGAGTAACACCAATGTGTCAAAAGCGTAAGTCTCTAACTTAACAACGAAGTGCAGCGGTAATAAAAGAGGTTTCCTAGTTGGTCGAGGCAGACATTATGAGGGAGGTGAAATATCAAACTTGGGTGCCTAATCCATCCATGGTAAAAAAATGAGATGGATCCTAAAGGATATGTGCGGACTATAAAGACCTCAATAAAGCTGGTCCCAAGGGCTGTAATCCACTGCTTGAGGTAGACAAGAAAGTTGATTCCTTAGCATGCTTGGTAATGTTTCCTGGAGGCTTAAAATGGCTTCCACTAGATGCAGATGCTTGAAGACGATGGAGATAAAACCTCTTTCCACACAGAGTAAGGCATATTTTGTTAGGTCAAAATGCCTTTCCTTTTGAAAAATGCAGGGGCAACTTATCAGTGGTTAGTGGATTGGGCTTCCAAAGGGCAGATCGGGAAGAACCTAGAGGCTATGTCGATGACATGGTAATCAAATGCCAAACATAAAAGTAGTTGTTAATGGATGTGGAAGAAACACTAAAGGGATTAGAGCGAATTGGCATGCGACTTAACCCTAAGAAGTGCTCGTTTGGTGTTATAGAAGGATTATTCGTAAGACACCAAGTTACCAGTGAGAAGATTGGCCCAATCATCCTATTAAAGTCAAAGCCATTTCTGAGCTAAAGTCTCCCTTCAGCCTGAAGGAAGTCCAGAATTTATATGGAAAATTGGCAGCCCCGATCCGTTTCTTGTCAAAGCCGTAGGGAAGTCTCTTCCTTTCTTCAAGGCCCAAAAGGGGTGCATTGAGAAGAACAACTTTCGAGGGACAAAGGAAGCATTCTATGCAATGAAAAAGGTTATTGGCGAATTCCCGATGATGACACCTCCAGTTCCAGGGGAAGAACTGATCATGTACCTTTCCGCAGCACGAGAGGCCGTAGCTGCAGTCTTGACGGTACAAAGAAAAAAAAAAGCAGATTTCGGTGTACTATTTTAACAAATCCCTACACGGTCCTGAGATCAACTATTCCCTAATGCAGAAATTGGCACTCTCTTTCGTTCATGCAATAAGAAGGCTCAGAAGGTATTTTCAAGCTCATGATATTATTGTCTTAACTGAGCAACTGATTAGACAGATCCTGTTAAAGCCCGAGTAACAGGCAGACTGGCTACGTGGGTGATTGAGATGGGAGAACAAGATATCACGTTTAGACCCAGAACCTCCTTCAAAGGGGCCGATGGTTCGAGGGTTAGTTTGACCATAACAGATCTCGAAGGATTGGAATACATGTATGAACTTCACTTTGATTTTTCCCACCTTAAATGACAAATCCGAGTATGACCCGTCATACCTGGATTACACATAGTTGTCGAAATGGAAATTCAACACCTGGACGTATTTGTTGATTCTCACTTAGTCGCAAACCAGATCAACAGTACCTTCAAAGCCAGACATCAAGCCATGAAGGCGTACTTAATGGAGGGTCTGATGTCCCATTTTAGCCAGATAGAAATCACCCAAATTCCTCGAAGGAAAAACAAGAAGGCATATGTTCTAAGTAAGTGAGCCACATTGGCCTTTGACCATTTAACCAAGAAAGTATTGTTGGAAGTCTTACACATCAAAGCCATTGGTCAGACTATGGTTACTGATATCCAGGAGGAGGAGGAGGAGACATGGATGAACCAATGGAAGCTTAAAAAATTTGCCAAGGAGCCTCAAAATTTGTTTTGAAGGAGGGGATTCTTTTAGCACTGCTCACGCCCGAGATCAATATACTGAGCTACAAAGTTCTTGCCTTTGAAGAAGGATTGAATGTGGAGTAAAGAAAAATGGACCTGGATCTGACTGAAGAGCGAAGGAACGCGGCATCCATTCGACAGGCAAAAGCTAAGGCACAGATCAATCGTTACTACAACAGGCGTGTCAAGAACACACAGCTCGCTCCAGGAGACCTTGTCGTGAGTAAGAATGAGGCAAGTAGGGCTGAAGACACATGCAAGATGGGCCCACAATGGGAAGGCCCTTACAAAGTCACAAAGGCCTACAATACCGATGCTTACAAACTGATGACAGCTCAAGGCAAACCAATTCCCTAGATAAACATATTTCAAATTTGAAAAGATTTCATGTATGCACTTTTGTTTGGAAAACAAGCTCCCAATATTGGCTTGAATGTTTTCTTGAAGAAACATGAGGGTTAATAAACTAATTTGAATCATGCTTCTATACAAATATTTATGCTATTGAAATAGGATAGACCATACACTTAAGGGGATGGTCGCAAGCGTTTAGACTTATTTAAAGGATAGACCATGCCCTCCAGGGGGTGGTCGTAAGCCTTTAGTCCTATTCCAAGAACATACCAACCTCTTAAGGGGATGGTCGCAAGCCTTTGGACTTATTTAAAGGACAAACCATGCACTCCAAGGGGTGGTTGCAAGCCTTTAGTCTTATTCCATGGACAGACCAACCTCCCTAGGGGGTGTTCACAAGCCTTTGGACTTATTTAAAGGACTGACCACACCTTATTGGGGTGGTTATAAGCCTTTATTCTTATTCTAAGGACAGACCAACCTCTCCATGGGGTGGTGGTAAGCCTTTGGACTTATTTCAAGGACTGGCCAACCTCTCCAGGGGACTTATTTAAAAGGACAGACCATCCTCTCTGAGGGGTGGTAGCAAGCCTTTGGTCTTATTAAAAGAAACGACCATACCCTCTAGGGGGTGGTCTCAAGCCTTCATCTTTTGCAAAAGACATGCCATGCCCTTTGGGATGTGGTCACATGTCTGGACTCAATACTTATTCCTAAACCTACAAGCTTAAAATATGGGACTCACAAAGTTTACAAGAGATGAATATCACAAAGTTTACAAGTTTCTATGATAGATGTCACAAAGTTCACAAACTCAAAAGACAAATCCCAAAAAACTATAGATAATAGATCAGAAATTTAACTCGGCTAAGGAGAGACTACAGGGGGAAATGTATTGACGGGAGCAGGAATAGTAGCAGGGTCATCCACAGCTTTTCTTGGAAGCACAAGTTGCTCTGGAATCACCTGCAAAATCTCACCCACCTCTCTATATGGATGGCTTCAGATATTTTCTAGATAGGCATAGGATAGATTTTCTGAAGCACGCACTGAATCATTAAAGTCTTGACGGCTAGAAGGGCATTATTCTGGTTGCTTAGCTATATCAAAATCCGTTTTCACGTATATAGTCATCTTCATCAACTGAATATGGCGCCTCATTCCGATGGCTCTATTCTGTATATCCGCAATAGGCTTGGTAAATTGACCACTCCGGGTCTGCGTATAAAATACGTGGGGAATAAGCTCTAAAATCAATCGAATCCGCTGAACTTTAGACTTGGCTAATTCCCTTTGTAACTCTTCCACTTTAGACTTTAACAAGACAACTCTCGCACCAAGTTTTTCTCTCATCTTGGACCTTTCTCAAAGTTTCCTAACTCTGAGAAAGTTTTTCCATTAACTTCTCCAGCACTTTTATTTGTTTCTCCCTCTAATCAATTAAGTTTTTTTTTTCAAGATGGCCATTTTCTCCTCTGCTTGGGCCCTCAACTTACCATCTGACTCAAGGTCTGTCTCTGTCTCTTGACATCACCCTCCATATCCTTCACGCGGGTGCTTATTGTTTACTTTGTTGTGCCATAGTTTCGGCACTATCCAAACGGGACTTGAAGTCAACATTTATCATTACCAACTCTGCTTAAACATAGGGAGCTCGGTCAGCCAGGGTTTTGCTTTCCACACATCGTATTTTGTTTATTAGTTAGGGATCGGGATTCAGGAAAGATGAATAAGCCGCAGTTTGAGGAAATCCAGATTCTGAGGCAACTTTCATTTTGTCTTTTGGGACGAGAGAGTCAACATTAGGATGTTCAGATGGTGTCTCAGGCATATTTTCTCTCTGTTTTTTCTTTGGTCGAGACGAACTTTCTTCTTCTTCTACGTTCTCTTCTACATCTGGATCCAGATCCACAAATTTCGCAGCATTTGTAACGTGTAAAGGGGTAACAAGGAAGGGTTAACCAGAGGCAGAAGAAGCAGTACCTCTACTAGTACCATCATGGTAAGCTTGTTTTTTAGCTACAAACTTGACTCTTTGACAAGGGTGACAGGCGCAATCTTTGTTGCATTTTCTGTTGCTGGTGTTAGGGTTAATTCATGAGTAGGAGGTTAGATAACTACATTTTCTATTTCTTTGACTTAGGCATTCCCCACGGTAGAAGAAGCAGCAGATTTTCATGCACTAGCAGCCAAGGGTTCCATAGAGGGAGGAGGTACAGGAGCGTCAGTAACAAGAGCCTCTGCTGTAGGAACGAAAGTAAGTTGAATGCTCCCTTAATATTTTTCAAAGAACCAATCTAAGACTCCCATCACTACCAAGAAAATAAAAAAAATCAAGAGTTCAGATAAGACAGATAATGGGTTTTGTACACATAACAATGCCACATACACTTTCCGTCTTTTTGAATAACGGGAATGTGGTTTGGAAGATCTCAAGCATTACTTATGCCAAGTAGACACATAATTCCATCCGGTATGGTCCTGCCTTGCACAGGAGATCCGTCCAGGACATCTCTAGCCTCAACATTGAACTCCATGTCGAGAGGTGTCATATTACTAGATATACGAACCACTCTAGCCTAAGTTGTTAATGAGCCAATCCGGTCAGGATTTATTGACTTGTCTACCCAATCCATTGATCCCTCCAGTTCTTTACACCAGAGGGCATTCTTGTGATGATTTTCGGGAATATTCTTTCGTCTCCAGTCGCACCCAGCTTGTTAAAATACATAAAATTCTCCACAGTAGGAATCACACGTAAAACCCAACACATGGCCTCAACGAAGGTAATATGGAGGGTTCCGAGAAGAGACATTTGGCTGAAATATATGTCGAAATGGCGAAGAACATTGAGATAGAAAGTAGAGATGGGAAGGCGAAGATTTCCCATAGAAAAAGATTAGGTATAAATGGTAATTTTCCCCTCGGCGGTGATTTGCAGTGGCCCTCTCCCCAGGAAATTCAGGATGGATCTGAGAGGGAACGTGGAAAGGTTTCAAGAACTTCTCGAGAGAAAATCGAGAGGTAGGGTTTACCTCACTAACTCTAATCGAATTAGACATAATGCAAAGAAGGATGAGGAAACTGACCTTGGTTTGATGAGGAAACAGAGAGTCTATGGGAGCAAATGTCGAGAGTAACGGTGAACAAATATATTTTCTCTATATACACTGCAAACCTAGAATGAAAATTAGGTGGGGGGGGGGGGGGGGGAAAGAGGATTGTGAAGATGACGGTCATTTTGAAACAGTAAAAAAAGATGACATTAAATGCCAAGAGAAGCAACCGTCATCTAAGGTACAGCTGATGTGACATATCTGACAGAGGGTTGAGCCACAAGCTCCAAAATTGGGAGCATGTTCAACACATCCCACATTTGAAATGATTACTGTCATAATACGCCTAAGATATATAATTTGGGAATGTTGCATTTGATATTTTTTAAGAAAAATTCCATTTAAAATAATAAACATTTATCAAGTGCAAGGAATGTCACTCAAGATCTTGAGTGAAACCCGTCTCGGACCAGTTTATATATTTAAATTCTATCAAACCTTAAATTAGGGGGACTTGATGATATAAGTATGGTTACGTGGCCAGTGACATGTATACTATGATTGGCCCATGCCCAGGTGGACCAATCAGTTGACAATTCTTAAGGAGTTATCACGTGGGCCTGCCAGCTCTAGGGTATTAAAAGCAAATCGCCTATCATCATGCATGAGCAACGGTTTTGTACACATAACAATGCCACATACCCTTTCCGTCTTTTTGAATAACGGGAATGTGGTTTGGAAGATCTCAAGCATTACTTAGGCCAAGTATACACATAATTCCATCCGGTAGGGTCCTGCCTTGCATAGGAGATCCGTCCAGGACATCTCTAGCCTCAACCTTGAACTCCATGTCGAGAGGTGTCATATTACTGGATATACGAACCACTCTGGCCCAAGTTGTTAATAAGCCAATCCGGTCAGGATTTATTGACTTGTCTACCCAATCCATTGATCCCTCTAGTTCTTTACACCAGAGGGCATTCTTGTGATGATTTTCAGGAATATTCTTTCGTTGCCAGTCGCACCCAGCTTATTAAAATACCTAAAATTCTCCACGGTAGGAATCACACGTAAAACCCGACACATGGCCTCAAAGAAGGTAATATGGAGGGTTCTTGAGAAGAGACATTTGGCTGAAATGTATGTCGAAATGGCGAAGAACATTGAGATAGAAAGTGGAGATGGGAAGGCGAAGATTTCCCATAGAAAAAGATTTGGTATAAATGTTAATTTTCCCCTCGGCGGTGATTTGCCGTGGCCCTCTCCCCAGGAAATTCAGGATGGATCTCAGAGGGAATGTGGAAAGGTTTCAAGAACTTCTCGACAGAAAATCGAGAGGTATGGTTTACCTCACTAACTCTAATCGAATTAGACATAATGCAAAGAAGGATGAGGAAACTGACCTTGGTTTGATGAGGAAACAGAGAGTCTATGGGAGCAAATGTCGAGAGTAACGGTGAACAAAGATATTTTCTCTATATACACTGCAAACCTAGAATGAAAATTAGGGGGGGGGGGGGGGAAAGAGAATTGTGAAGATGACGGTCATTTTGAAACAGTAAAAAGAGATGACATTAAATGCCAAGAGAAGCAACCGTCATCTAAGGTACAGCTGATGTGACATATCTGACAGAGGGCCGAGCCACAAGCGCCAAAATTGGGAGCATGTTCAACACATCCCACATTTGAAATGATTACTGTCATAATACGCCTAAGATATATAATTTGGGAATGTTGTATTTGATATTTTTTAAGAATAAATTCCATATAAAATAATAAACATTTATCAAGTGCAAGAAATGTCACTCAAGATCTTGAGTGAAACCAGTCTCGGACCAGTTTATATATCTAAATTCTATCAAACCCTAAATTAGAGGGACTTGATGATATAAGTATGGTTACGTGGCCAGTGACATGTATACTATGACTGACCCATGCCTTAAGGAGTTATCACGTGGGCCTGCCAGCTCTAGGGTATTAAAAGCAAATCGCCTATCATCATGCATGAGCAACGGTTTTTTACGATGCATTGCTAGGTGTCTCCTTTCCATTGGACTGAGGGATGACGACATAATGAGATCAAAGGGTATAAATTGAGAGGATCATCTCTTTCGCAAGTTAAGCACAAATTGGAACCCTAAATTTACTCTGGCAATTAACAAAATTCTCCTCTCTGAGATCTATTTTTTGGCTTAGGCATCAGAGTGTCGTCGCAGGGCTCCCCTGCTCTGACCTTCACCTGGTGTCTCTCCTTGTTTTGCAGAAAATCCATTTCATCAATCATTCTCAATCCTTGGATTAGGGCTCGAACAAATAGTGACAACATTTTAATTTTTTACCGATAAAAGCAACAACTTTTATCTTATTACCAATAATAATAACATACCAAATTAAATATCTCTATGTCTTTAAGTATTTATTAAATTAAAATACTAAATTTATGAATATGAAAACACATTCAAATGAGTTCATAATTCAATTTTTATTCAAATTTGTTAGAGAGAAATTAGAGGCAATATATTCCCATGAATGATATTACGAACGTGTTTTTTTTATAAAAATTAAATAATGAAGAGTATTTTGATGTGTCATACTCTAATACATAGCCAGTTTTTAGGGGTGCAATAGGGGGAACCATTCAAGGCCCCTGATTTATTAGAGTCTCGTCCATACTTTCTTGTATTTTTCAAATGTAACATGAAAACATGAAACTCACTTACTTTTATATGAAATGTCATATAAATAGAATGAACACATTTTACTGCATTTGTAGTATTTTTAGAATCTTAATTACAATAACATTTGCATCGTTTATTTATTTGATACATAGATGAATAATATCATAAATAATTATGAGTTAATTATGGACACTTGGTGTTTTATTTATTTGATAAATAAAATGATAATATTAGAATGATGCACATATTAATTTATTGATAGTTATATATGATTTAGTTATCCAAATAAAGGATACAATTTGAGTTTAAATGTCTTACACATGATCTACAACTTTAGTCCTATAAATGTAGGTCAAGTTTAGGCATTTTGATTACCCATCACAACACACAAATAAAAAATTTGGCCTCTCTTTCTCTCTCCCATGGTTTTTTTCTAAGCAAATAAAAACCTTTCGGTTTTTGTTCGTTCGGTCGATCATCCGGTGATTGCTCGATCTGTCGTCACTGGTAACATCGAAAGCATCCCACTTGAATTGTTTTTGCTCATATTGTTAGAATAAATGTAATTACCTATTCAATTAATGATTCTTTCTTATTTCTGGATTTCTAGGTACAATCTTGTTTTTGTGCTTTATTTTTAATTACAATGCATTTAATTTTTTCTTGAAATTTACTAATTGAAATTTACTAATACGTTGAAATAAACCCTTACAATGACAATATATTTTGGATTCATCGTATGACAATGTGACATATTAAAATATTCGTCATCTTTCATTACCATACATTCCATTTGTTCTCTCTCTCTCTAAGAAAATTTGAATGCAAATATAGGTCACAGATTTATTCATGTTGTGATTTTCATAAATTTAATCGTTTAATAATAATATGTCAAAGATAAATAGTGTTTACTATGATACGTCACTTTATTTATAAAATGTTAGAATTTGTTGTTATTATCTGTAAAAAGATAAAATATCGTTGGTATTATTGGTAAAAAGATAAAAGTTGTTGTTATTAATAGATGGTAACCTGCTATAGCAGGTTTCTAGGTCAAAAATGATTATAATCGGTAAAAAATACAGAAGTTACTGTTATTAATTATAAAAAAAATATGTAGCTATAAACAGTAAAAATACAAAAAGTTTTTGCTATTTTGACATATAACCGTTCTTTAACTATTTAGCTTTTTTTGAATGGCAAAATTTCTATTAAAAATTCACCAAAGAAAACGAGTCTTATTATGTGAGAAACAACGACAAGGGAATAGAAGATACATCACGAGCTACTGAACTAAAAAGCCAACACGATGATCATAGAATCTATCTAAAAACGACCGAGAAATCACAAGCCAAAAAAAGGCGATACATGAATTATCTTCAAACTAACAATTGAAACTAAGATGAGTAGCCTCTATTGCAAGCAACAATTTTGCTCCATGTTAGAGCACCATATTTGTCATGGACTCGAAAGTCATCACATCTTTCTGAAAACCAAAGAGAAGAGACAGATTGAAATTAGAAGTTAAAAGGCCTACAGTATTGACTATGAAAAACATTTAAAATGGTACTTTGGCGTAATTAGTAATTAGGCTACTAAGTAAGAGAAATGATTGGCTGATCTATATAACGTGCCTAAAATCAACCTAATAATGTGTTTGTGACATGTGGCAAAATGAAATGTAGAAATAAGGAATGAGAAAATGTTATGACATGTGTCAATCATTGAATGGATCAGGTTGATTTTCAGTCACATGAACTAAACATGTGTCTCATTTGTTGTTAATTAAATATCTAAAAGAAAAATCGTATGTTCAACATATTGTTTGGTCCTACGACGACACGACTGAAACTAAATCACATAACAGACAATTAAAAAAAGATATGTCAGCTCCACTATAAAGTTTATTCTCACAACCAATATAGTCTGTTGTTAAACGGCTAAAATGAAAAGAAAACAATAAGTATGAATACTAATTCTAAAATAAAAAATTTTACAAAAAACATCAAATTACACTTTTCTTATTAAGGCCTCAATAATTTTTTTTTGTCTGATAAGTCCCTTAACTAATTAAAACTCACTGATTTAATGGCTTTTTAAGAAAGTTACCGGTAAACTGTTGAACGGGTTGCAATGGCTGACATAGATTTTTTCCGTTACATAAATCCCCATAAATTTTGTTTTATTTGATGTTTGTTTCTTAATCTAAATCATTGGACTTTTGTTTCTACTCAAATTTTGAATAGATTTTTGAGGAAAAGAATTCGATTGAGGGACTTAACTGAAAAACATTTCAAATATGATGATAATCTAAGAAAAAATTTAATTGAGGGACTTAACAGAAAAAAATGTATTACCAAATGTGCACCACCTAAGCATATTTTGCAACATGGATGCCAATTGTGTGCCACGTAAGCTCGGTAACTGGTTGTGTTAATCATAAAATGATGACTATCAATCATGTAAACACATAAACGTTCAGCAATCAATAATAAGAACAAGAATAAAACAATGATTGGAATGAGAAGGGATTCTTTAGTTGGGAGAGAATTCGCACAATAAGCACAACCATATATTCCAAAGGATCAAAAGGTTACAATGAATAAAAACCCTACTCTATGTATAGATAACAACTATAGAGGAATTACAATAAAGTCCCTATACTAGATACTATTCAATAAAGACAAAACAACCCCATGACATATATCACAACTTATAAAATAAAGCCAACAATCTCCCCCTTCGAGATCATATGTCTAGTGGATCCACCATATCATCATTAAGCATGAAGTTTCGGGTGATGAGACGCTTTGGCAACCAATGATTGAAGAGTCGAATAACTTCAGCAAATAACAAAATATCTTCATGTGGAGCTTGTTCATTTGCCGGTGTTTTGACGTTTTCATCAATTTCTTTCATTCACTAACTTCCTAATCAACCTCAACGTTCCATATGAATAAGTTTTAAGCTCAGACATCCTCATGAATCGCTTTTATTTTTTATTTGTAGATACACAATCCCATGCTCTAGCTCCTTGAGAACTGTTAACTCACGTAATTCCTTGAGACCAAGTAGAGAAGTGTTTGGATCATTTAACAACACTCTATTTCCTCGAATTTCAGCAGCAATTTGAAATCTTTAAAGTACATCGTCACGATCTGTCGAACATGCATCTTAACAAAGCACTAGTAACCAGAATTTTTCCGTAGTGTCGGTTATCCTTCTTCATATAATGATATCATATAAGAACTCAATTTCTTCTTATTTCAAGTAATCCAGGTCAGATTTATCGAACCAATACACTTGATCATCATCTCATTTTACCATTCATTCAGGCATGTCCACTCTGGTTATCTTTTTTTTTTTAACTTATTTATCCTCACTATCCTATGAATAGATCATGCTCCATCAACTGGTATTTCATCTTTTTCTCTTTTCAACATTCTTGTTATGTATTCAACTTGAGCACCTCTCGACCATTCATCTAAAATCATTAAGAATTCTCGATCAATCTCTAAAGGAACCTCATTTTACAAATAATTCTGGTATCTGATCTTCCAAAAATTTGTAGCTAATCATCTCATTGTTCAGATAACCCAGATGAGTTGGTCGTTTCTTTGTTTTCCTCTGTCTCATTTTGCTTGTAGGCACTTTAGTAGACGTTCAATTGTGTCATTGACTTTGCTGTTTACAATCATTCTTCTTTCATCAATAAGAGATAAGTCTGAGTATGCTCTGTTAGGCTTAGGGATGAATTATAAATATTCATTTCTTCTATTTTGGTCTGTAAATAGTTTTTTTGTTTCCAATGTAAATCATTGACGCAGGTAATATAACTTGAGAATTTTACTCTTTGATTTTTGATATCAAAATTCTCTATGTGATTGTTGGTGTTATTGACTTGATTGTGATTATATTCTTGTTTGTTTCAATATTGTGAATTAACAATTGGTATGAGAGCACAGAACAACAAGATTTGGAACTCAATGTTTGAAATTTCTGGAAATATTTCGAGGTTTTCAAGTTTCTAATTTCGACTAAAATCTTTTTTATAGAATTGTTTCTTGATTGAATTTCATATTCGAGTATTTATTTTTGTTAAACAAATCATTCTGGAAAATTTTAGTACATAATTCGAAATCATCTTTGAGTAATTTAAATTTTCCAGAAATTTAGTGGGTTCGAGGATATTCTCTGAAAATCATCAATTTCAATTGACTTCGTTGTTTAATTGGTTTGCAAACCGTTGGAACTCATTAGAAAAGATTTTACGAGTGTTTTGAATCAAATTTGGTTGAAATTGGTTTTGATTTGAGCTAATTTTTGTGAGAATATGAAAGTGAAAAGGTTATGAGCACTGTAGAGTAATGTCAATGTTCTTGACTTCGTAGAAAACCCGAGTTGTTTTGACATTTATTAAGTCCAGATTTCAAGTAGATTAGACTCAAATTCGACTTACTTATACTCAAACCTTCGAGTAGAGGTTTTTTTTTCAAAAAAGTTCAATCGAGTTCGTCAAACTCGAACTCGAGTTTCCTATAACTCGATCTCGAGTACATTCTTTTTCTTTAACTCGAGGTCTTCATTTATCACTTGCTTATTTCGAGTCTATTAATCAAGTTTCATAACTTAAACTTGAGTACAAAACTACTCGAGATCACCTTGAACTTCATCACGAGTAATCTTAATCATCTATTTTCTCATCTTGAGTGCATAACAAACATTAAGTGTTTGTTAGTCTTGAATTTGACAACTTTAATCCTTGAATCGAACTCGATTCCAACTGACTCGAACTCGAGTATACTTGACCTGACCTCGAGTCCACTATAGAAAACTAAAATCTTGAGTCCAACATATCTTGAAGTGAACTAACTAGTGATTGGAAACCAGATCATTCAGAGTCGAACTCGAGTAACTAAGACTTGATCTCGTGTTCAATACGCTCAAACTCGAGTGACTTAGACTCGAAGTCTAAGTGCGGAAGTTTTACAAGTGTTTAAAGTTTGGTTGATTCTTATACATCTTACAAGATTACAATCACGTCATGTGAAGAAACGAAAAACAGATTTGATGCAAAGGCACCTGTATTGTTCAGGGCAAAGTATTCCCAGTGCACTACAAGAAAAATGACTTTTAGAGACCACAAAAGTCGTCCCAAAATATGACTAAGTCGTCCCAAAAGATCTTTTGAGACCACGGTCGTTCCAAAAGCTTCCGTTGCAGAAACCCCGTTCCTGAAAGATTTATTTGGCAGGACATCGTGTGGTCCCTGAAAGTAATTTTCTTTTGGGACGACATGTTCTTTCTAAAAATTTTTTTTTATTATAATTAATTATTTACTTTTTGTAACCACATGTTGTCCGGAAAACAAAATTAATTATTTAATATGTTATTTACTTTTAGAGACGACTTACTATCCCAGAATGTAAATGTCATATAAAAATTACTTGCTATTTTTTGTAACCACATGTTGTCCCAGAAAGTACTTACTATTATAAACAGGTAATTTTGTTTCTTTTTAACTTACCTGTGGTTTTAACCATTCATAAACTAACATAAAATTTTCAACTTCATAATACTAAATCAATGTTCAAAGTTTAGTAATATCCTAAAACCATTAACATTTAATGTTAAAGTATCAAATCATATAATATTCAAAGTTGTTAAACTAACAAATCATATAATATTCAAAGTTAAACTAATTACTAATTGTCGTCCAAGTCTTCCTCATCATCTTCTGAGTCTTCCTCATCATCATCTCTAGCTTGTTGTGATTTTTGATTTTCTTTATGGAGATTATAGTCAAATGGAGGCGCCGGTGTTGATACAAATGGTGGTATGTTGGCAATATTGGAATTAGGAATTATACTTGAGAAGTATGTAGCCAAGTCTTGGTATCGTTTGCGATTTTGTTCTTCATGATGTCTTTCCCAAGCTTCTTGTGCAACCCGTATCATATCTTGTATCACCTCATTTGATGGAGGTATCAAGGTGGTAGATGAAGAAGGAAAACCCCATTGACGTTTCAACTTCCGTCCCCGTCCAATGTTGTGACCTCGACGCTCACCAAACACCTTTTTGAAGATTTCTTGCTCATTTAAAGATGAAGGTTCATTGGCGTTAGATGATGATGCTTGTTGAGCCTGAATTTCCATCTCCGCAACCAACTTGTCCTAAATTTTTTAAATGAAGATGATTAAAAAAACAAGCTATCAATAAACAAATCTATTAAATTTATACTTGCATAATCTAATTCCTCAAACCTAAATAATTACTTACATAATCAGCTTTCGCTTTCTCATTGACCCACCCTTTCGTCGACTTATAGTGCATATCATGCCAATTTTCTATTGCACTTTGGATTTTTTTTGTCTCGGGATTCATCTATTATAAAACCAAAGTACATGATATCATTAGAAAATCATAATGTTGCTTGATGATCCCCTATAAATAATATATAGAATATAACAAAGCTCAAGAATTACCTTTTTAAATCTTGTACTAACATAAGATCGAGATCCGTGACAACTAACATACGGAAGTTTCGCCCGATTTTCAGAATTCTTCTTTGAACGCTTCTGCCATTGTGGATTTAAGAAAACACCATCTATTAGTTGGTTCCACCATTCAGGTCTCATGCGTAGAGGTGGATTTTTTCTAGCATTGTTCACATCTTCTACACCTCCATGTTGATTAAAATGTTCGTGCAATCTACATTTAGCACTCGAATATCGATTCGCACAATATCGGCTAAGGCCGTTATTAATGGCAGGCCAATCGTGTGTGTTGCGACTAATGTCGAAAAAAGACTACAAGAGAAAAAAATAGAAGTGTCAAAAGTAAGAATAAAATCATCTGTGTTAAGAAATCTAATTGACAGTTTCTCAATTTATCAACAAACTTTTAATCTTAACATTTGAACTTTGATAAATTTGTCAAAAACAAGAACCAAGTCTGAACTTAAGCAAATTCTCATATCATAAAATATAATCAAACCCATGTTTAAGCAAGAACAAAATTGTCTAAATACATCAAACTTATGTCAAGAAACTGTCTAAACAAGAACCAAGTTCTTAAAATATTTGAGAAGGTATTACCTCAACCCGTGGGAGTATTTGTGATTTTTCTTCGCTAGGAACATCTTCCCAAGACATATAGTATGGAGGGATTAGAGAACGTACTAGGCTCCCAATTAAACTGTTCATCATCGTCCCATTATCTCCAATGGCACTATATGTGTTTTCATGAGAACTATCAAACATCACAGGTAAAGGCCTGCGACCATTGGCAGTCCAAGCTGCTTCTAAATTTTTTCCTTTCGATGGACCTCGCTTGTTTTTTGGTTTTGCTACATTAACATAGAAATTAGAAAATAAAAATATATTGAGAATAAAAAAATGAAACTGAAATAGTAACTTACATATTTCGCAAGAAGTAGGTATCCTACCCAAACGCCGATTAGGAGGATTATCATCACCACCACAGTCTCCACCATGTCCACTAGCCACGTTGGCACACATTGCTTCACAAGATAAGTAAAACACACATGCTTGTCAACTGTTTATGGTGCTGTTACTATCTTTTAAGTCTTGCAAAATTTTTTATGTAACCTTTTAAGTCTTGAACCAAAATCAGATGCCTAAACAGAATTGCATATAAATTATTTCTACAACACATATTCTACCTTCTAATCACATAAACACATATTTATTTCAATTTTACACAAAAAATAGTAGTCTAAAAACAAATTTAACATCACTGTTTGCTATTTGCATAGAACACATCATGAAACCCAAGTTAAATGTATGATACTAAATAGAAAAACAAAAGTAACAATATTAAGGTAATGAAAAAAATAAGATAAACAGAAAATACCCTAACCTGCGATTTTGGTCGAAAAAAAGCCCAGACCTACCAGATTTGTATATTGCAACCTGAAACAGAAACAGCAAGCTGAAACAGAAACAGAAACAGCAACAGTAAGTCAGAGATTTTATGAATATTGCTGTCCATTTTCAGAATGTCCCCCAGACTTAATAGGGATGGATTCATCGATTCATACAATCACTTCTTGGTTGATAAAGAACATTTAAAGTTTATAAAGATGAAACTAACATAATATATACCAAAAGATAAAGAACATGTAAGATATAACTTAACAAAAATAAAGACATTCAATCATTGATAAAAACAATGGAAGTAACATGTAAAAACGTAACAAAAAAAAGACATTCATATAAAAAACGGAACTAGAAACAATGCACAATTTCAACAACGCCTAACAATATATCAATCAGGACCGTCACTAGAATAATATTGGATTTCATGGTCACCATCGACATCATCCAGATCGTCAATTAAATCATCTTCATCTAAATCAGCTTCCTCATCTTCATCAATAACGATATTGTCCTCGTCCAAAATTGAAGCAGCCGTATTTATATCATCAACTATACTTGATTGACCAACTCTTTCTGAACTCACATTAGGCAAGTCGCCTAAGTCCACACTTAACACAAGATTAGATGAGTTGTTGTTGTGTACTACATCCATCTCATTAACATTGGTGATAGTTGGAAGATCCCAAATTTTTCGATGATTAACATCTTCCACAACCCTCCAATGGCGATTTTGGGAAGGATCTTCGATGTAGAACACTTGTTTGGCTTGTGTAGCAAGAATGAATTGGTCATTTCTAAAAGCCTCAGAGCTCACGTTGATGCTAGTGATATTATTTTTAGTAACACACCGCCCTTGTCTTCGATTAGTGTTAAACCACTTGCATCGAAACAACACCACCGAATTGTCATGTAAATAGCGTAACTCTACAATATCCTCCAATTGACCATAAAATGTAGAACCATCTTCTCCCGGAACTGAAACTCCACTATTTTGAGTGGTGCGTACAACGTCACGAGTATGTGACACAAATCGCACACCATTGACTATACAAGAGGTGTAATAGTTTGCGCTGATATGTGAACCATATGCCAAAGCATGTAATTCGTCAGTACATTCGGGAGACTCAACTTCTCGCAAACGATACATCTACAGAACAATAAATGTGATAAGTTCAATAATTATTCTTTTATTAAGTAATCTACTGTGAATCTATATGTTTACCTTCGAATAAAACCATGAAGCAAAGTCCTTTTGGAGATTTCCTTCAGGATTTTCAGAGATAAATTGGCTGCATTGTTATGATAAGTTTTAGAAGAATATAAATTAATTTAAGAAAAGCTTATAGTTAGAGATACTTACTTCATGTAAACTTGAATTTCAGGACAGTTGTTGAGTACATACCACTCGAGTACTTTTCGAACCCTATCTTCAAGAAATTCAACTGTATTCTTACTTGTTGGACGACATTGTGATCGAAACACGGATAATTGCCTTTTAGGGATGACACTATCCTCATTTCGATCGGGACGATTGAACTTTGTTTGTACACCTTGAAGATACATGGAACAAAAGGTCAAAGCTTCATCTGCTACATAACCTTCTGCTATGGAACCCTCAGGCCTAGCTTTATTCCTCACATAATTTTTCAACTTCTTCATGTATCTTTCAAAAGGATACATCCATCTAAAATAAACTGGTCCACCAAGAATAGCTTCTTCCGGCAAATGAAGAACCAAATGAATCATGATGTCAAAAAAGGCCGGAGGAAATATCAACTCTAATTTGCACAAAATGTTAATCAACTCCTTTTCAGCTTTCATCATATCTTCTACCACCAAAGTTCGTGCACAAATTTGTTTAAAAAATGTGCAAAGTTCACAAATGGTGTTTGCAATATCCTTTTCTAAGTATCCTCGAACTCCTATTGGTAGCAACCGTTGCATAAGAATATGACAATCATGAGATTTCAGTCCTGTTATGTTATTATAATTCTCACTCACTTTCTTCTTAAAATTCGATCCAAAACCATCTGGTAGTTTCACTCCTTTTATAAATTGACAAAAACGACGTCTATCTTCAGGAGTGAATGAATACTTCGGATGCAGTTTTATCGTCTTATTGTTTATCTCTTGAAGCCAATATTCTTCTCGAATATTCATATCTCTCAAGTCTTTTCTTGCATTTTGTGTGTCTTTGGATTTATCATTCATCAACAATGTATTCAACAAACTCTCACAAACATTCTTTTCTATATGCATGACATCTAAATTATGTTTTAAGTGAAAAGATGACCAATACTCAAGCTCGTAGAAAATACTCCGCTTAAACCAATTCAACTCTTTTGGATCACGGGTTCTTTTCACACCGCCGACACGCGGATGTTTTCCCGGCTTACAAATAGGCACATGGGATAGTTGTTGTAATATAGTTGCAGCATCGACCCGTTTAGGAGGTCCTCTTCTTTCGAATTTACCATCAAACAATCGACTCGACCTCCAAGAATGTCTAGTGGATAACCATCTTCTGTGACCAACATAAGCTGTCTTCCCATTAACACGACGTGAAGGAGTCTCTTCATTACAAGTAGGACACGCTTTATATCCTTGACCACTCCAACCAGATAGACTACTACGAGCGGGAAAATCGTTGATAGTCCATAATAACGCAGCATGCATTACAAAGGAGGTGCTTGTTGAGGCATCTCTCGTTTCGACTCCATCCCACAACATCTTTAGTTCATCCACCAAAGGCCTCAAAAATACATCCATGTCTTTCCCAGGTGATCTGGGACCTGGTATCAATAATGTCAGCATGAAAGAAGACTCTTTCATACATACCCATGGAGGCGTATTGTATGTTGTCAGTATCACCGGCCACATGCTATAAGGGTGAGTCAAGCTACCGTATGGGTTAAAACCATCAGCAGCTAAACCCAATCGAACATTTCTAGGTTCTTGGGCAAACTCTGGATACTTCATATCAAACTCTTTCCATGCTACGCCATCGACCGGGTGGCGCATCGTACCCTCTTCTGACCGTCCAGTACTATGCCAGGTCATATCTTTCGCAGTGTGTCTAGAACTGTACATACGTTTAAGCCTGGAGGTTAAAGGAAAGTAGCGCAACACTTTATGAGGAACTTTTTTCCGTGCTGTCTTATCATCAAACCATCTACTATCACCACATACTGGACAATTATCCTTCGACTCATTCTCCTTCCAAAACAAACAACAATCATTTTTGCAAACATGGATTGATTGATACCCTAACCCTATCTTTCTCATTTTCTTTTTGGCTTCATAATATGTAGCCGGAATCTTGTTATCTTTCGGGAATGCAAACTTCAGAAACTCTAAGAGTTGGTCAAATGAACCATCGGTCCATTTATTAATGACCTTCATGTGCATCAGTTTTGCTAAGAAGTTTAAAGAAGATAACCAAGTACAACCAGGGTATAATTCTGTTTCGATCTCCTCAAACAATTCAGCAAATTCTTGATCAACACCTCTTTCTTGTGCATTTGGATTCCTTTCATCTATAGTTGCTTCACTTGTATTTTGCTCCCCAATCAGATCATTAAGGATATCAATCATCTCATCTGTCGTTGAAGGTACTTCCTCTACAATTGGAGGGTCCACTTCACCGTGAAAAATCCATTGTTGATATGACTGTTGAAACCCTTTGCTATATATGTGAGCATGTACTATATCCGGTGTATGACGTGACATATTCAGACAACCCATACACGGACATCTCAGTAGCCCATCACTATCGACATGTTCTTTCGCAATCTCCATAAAGTTATTAAGTCCATCCCAAAACTCATTAGAGCTACGATTCCTCAATGTAGTCCAACTTTTATCAATTGTCATAACTGTTTTATTTATTAAAAATTAGACCATGTATATAGCAATACCAAAGCAACTAACAAATTTAATGAAGATGTTTTTGTTAAGGTTCAAAATGCTAGTATTTGGGTTGAATTGGTTATGATATTAAACATATTTTTTGAAATTAAATTGTTTTGAAGTCTTATTTAATTTATTTTTACTTATAGATATAGTAGTTTGATATTTTTTTTGTGAAAAAGATAAATTAATTAAATTTAACAAAAAACAGTCATTTGATTCAACTCTAGAGAAAAATGTATGGAGCAATTAATTATATATATCAGGAGTTAGATTGATTCTGATGTTTGTTTCTTATTAATTTGATATCTCTCTTATTATCTAATTTAAGGAATTTTTTTATAGTTCACCCCTAATATAGACGCCAGTGTTGTAAACTGATCAAAGATGACAATGGCATCCAACAACTCATACTGGAAATCTGGAATTACGCATGAAATTACTCATAATTCTTGTTGGATATGTACTTTAGCTACTTTCAGATTTTTATGTTGGATATGTACTTTAGCTACTTACTTTCAGATTTTTATGTTGAAATTACTCAAAGATGACAAGGATTTGTACACCCTGCTTACTCACCTAAAAAGGTATGATTAGGTGCAAAGAGAGTGATACAAGGAACTTCCTCTAATGCATGTGAATATAATTAGATATGCTTATAACTTTGACCACCAGGAAGAAAGCATTCAAGGAATAAATGGTATCAATTCGTTCCCAATTACCACAATTTGACACCAACAGTAAAGCTAACTAAAGACATACTCACATACATGATATACTATGGCCTATGCTTATCACTGATAAATAGAGCTAACTAATGATATGAGTACATGTGCTAATTCAAAGTTATAGAAGAAACATTTTAGAATTTATTACACAAAGCCATCTCCAACTATGTTCATACAGAAACAGAATATGTCAATGTAACTTGAATTGGAATACACCAATTATTCATGAACAGATTTATTAAATTGGAATACACCAAAGTACGTACTATAATTACCAGTAAAGCTACTAAGAGGTAAAACCAAATGTATGTCAATGTATTTACTAGTAAAGCACATACATACATAAAATTATGTGCAGTATTCCAGAAGAAGCAACAACCAATAATTTTGACTTTTAAAGAATTCAACCAAAGCATGGCTTTGAATTTTAAAGAAATAGGAGAAGAATACGTCCTTCAAAATCAAACTAGAAATCAGAAACAATCAACAATTTTGACTAAATCCTTGACTTACCTTCAAATTTCAAGCCCTATTGCCTGCGTCGGTTACAGAGACGGTACCACCGAAGATCGATAGCAGCTGCGCCGAGAGAAATATGTATCGATAGCAGCTGCGCCTGCGTTGGTGAAGAGACGACGAGAGGGACGACGGCCAGAGGGACGATGAGAGGGGCGACGAACAGAGGGGCGACGGCCGGAGGGGCGACGGCCGGAGGGACGTCCGCACGGAGAGAAACTGCTGCGTAAACCCTTGAGGTGCTGGGTATAAGTGAATAAAACCTTTCAAAAAGAAATTGTTAAATTTTGATGATTTTAAATAAATATATTTATTTAAAAGATAAAATTTGTTAATAAATATATTTTTACTTTTAGAGAGGACATGTTCTTTCAAAATAATTTTAATAAAATCCTTTTAAAATTAGCAGATTTTTTTTTACTTTATAAAGACAACTTGTGGTCTCAAAAAGCCCTAAAAAAATTGGCGCCTCCGGGAAAATTTCCCGCCCACCTTTCAGAGACAACTTATTGTCCCAAAATCTTGAAAACTTTTTAATTTCCTTGAAATAGATTTAGGGTCAAATTGTCGTCTCAAAAAGTATACTTTTCGAGACAACACCATGTTGTCCCTAAAAGGTTCGTCCCTAAACATTACATTTCTTGTAGTGGTGGAAGGATCGATTCCAGATGTTCATAAATAGACAACCAAATTAGAAAAGCATTCTGCTGTCCATTAAAGAAGGCCCATTTGAAGCATATGAAACTGTGGTCGGTGTCCCAACCACCAATCCACCAATTTAAGACACAATAGGTCTGAAACCCATCTCTGCATATTCTCCTGATGAAAAACTCCGATATGAAGATGCTCACTCATTTCTAATGCAAGCTCTCATAAATGAGATATATACAAGCATAGATAGCAGCAAAAATGCAAAAATTATGTGGGAGAACATAGCCAAGGTCATGCAGTTTACAGAGCCGGACACAATGATGAAAGTTGTTGGGTTACTTCAGAGCTATGAAGGATTCAAAGCAAAGCAGAATGAGTTACTAGCCGACACGTATCCGAGACTTTGGAGTACTTTAAATGAGCTGAATACGAATGATGTAAAGAAAGGGAAGCTTTAGATAAATGTGAAGTTACTTATGAACCTAGGAGAGGAGTGGAAGTCTTATGTTTCCAATAAACTCAGAAAAGAAATTTGGAAGAAATGGACTTCATATGGTGTTTGAATGTCTCAATCTGAATCAAGATGAAGTCTCCAAAGTGGTTCAAGACAAAACTCAAGTTCAACCTCTTGCTCGGATAACTGAAAAATCTATGGACCAGTTAGCTTTGATAGCTAACAAAATCTGATAAAACTGAACAGAAGGCTGGAATAGTTGAACGAATCAGAATCTAGTGATGATCAAGACTCTGATGAGGATAATTTCAACAAAGGAATGGTTCTTTTGTCCAAGGCTTATGATCAACGTAAGAAATTCTTCAAGCCAACCATAAAAAATAGACTGAGGTATTCTTCAGGATCAACGAAGGATAAGTATGATCCATCCCGATTCGAGAAAGGTGAATCAATTCACAAGGACGGGGAAAAGAAGAACGCTGATGAGAAAAAGACTTGCTTCAAATGTCGCAAACCAGGACATTTTACCAAGGACTATAGAAAAGTGGTTAAGACTTTAGAGTATTACAAGACCAAGCTACTACTAGCTAAGCAGAAAGAGTGTAAGATCACCACGTCTACGGATCGATCACGCATGGAACACGGAGCCGAACACGATGCTAGCCGATGTAAGAAACGACCCAACACGATGTATTTCTCCTAGAAAAACTCTCTGAAATCCTTTCTAGATTGTACGTGCACTATACGAGCTCTGAAAAACGGATTACTCAAAAGCTAACAACTAAACCTGATTAAGTTCTAATTATATCACTTGAGTTTGTTTAGGCCCAAGCCCACGAACTTGATTAAGTTCAAGCCCAATACCCTAAGAACTTAGCTTCACTAAGTTCGTCTGGGTTGGGTTAAGTTCGAGGCTTAGCCTTAGAACTTATCTTCTCAGTCTAGAACTTAACATCACATTCTAGAACATAATATCACAGTCTAGAACTTAACATACAAATGTAGACATCATACACAATCATGAACTAACACACATTGTATTAATAAAACCTTATCTATTACATATGACTATCTATTACATATCTAGACTGCTATCGTCACACAGAGTGTACCAACAGACTCCCCCTTGACGATAGCTTCTAGTAAGATATTCATTAGACTATAGATCTAGGCTTATTCAAATTACTACCTGCATGGAGTCCCTGCTCAACACAAACTTTGACAACCTTCTGATACTTCATGCCTTCAGATCTCAAATGCTCATCAAAAGAGATTTCCTGACCATGAAGCTTAAGCAGGTGATCCTTAGACAGGTTGACAAGGTGCAAGGGATCATACACTCTCAAAATTACCTTCTCCTTTTGATCTTCCATCACAGCCTCACCAGTTTCACTATCTACGTACCACCACATCAAATTATTCAAAACGTCTTGTGGCATACTCTTCAGTGGGACTTTCTTAAGGGATTTAACCGGCTTGTAATACATTTTCATCCAAGGCTTACCAGTTAGAGGATCTATCCTTGTGTGGTCCATTACTCTCTTGTCTATTCTCAGATCAAGTCTTTCAAACTTCCTAGATCGTCCTTCCCTTCGAATGATTTTGGCATTAATTTTCAGCGTAGGGATCGTCTCAGATGTTGAATATCTCCTTCCATGCTAAGGCATTAATTTTACACTTCGACAACGAATTGAAGACCCTTAGCCTTCTTCTGAGGTACTGTAGTCCGTCCTTTCTTTTAAGAAAGAAAAGCTGCAGTTCTCTATCATAGAACTAGCTAAGTATACTACCAGACAGTTTACTTGGACTTGGCATCTTCATTTTCTATTTCAAAGCGAAGTCCTTTCTGTTTAAGTACTACCAGACAGTTTACTTGAACTAGCTAACCACCCGCTGTTGACTTTCTGTTTAAGCTACACCCTCCATAGTCTGAATACGTGTAAGCTTCCAATTCCATATCTCCATCAGCATGATACCAAAGTCCCAGATTCGTTTTCGACTTCAGGTATCTCAGAATCTGCTTCACAGCTTTCATGTGCATATCCTTTGGGTTAGCTTGAAACCTAACACAAATACAAACAGCAAACATTCTATCAGGTCGAGAAGCAGTTAAATACATGAGTGACCCGATCATGGCCCGATATAATGTCAGATCCACATCAGTATCACTATCTGTACCCGGTCCGAGATTGTGATTGACTTGAATAGGAGTACTGAAGTGTCCAGTAAGCTTTGTTCCTTCCATCCTGAAGCCCTCTTAAATGTCATAGACATACTTCGTCTGATGAATAAACATTTCCTCCTTTCGTTGTTCAACTTGTAAACCGAGAAAGAAGTTCAGCTCTCCCATCACAGTCATCTCAAACTTAGACTTCATAACCTTCTTGAAATCTTTGCACATTTGTTCGTTTGACGACCCGAAGATGATGTCGTCCACGTAAACTTGTACCAGTATAAAGTCTTCACCTTTTCTCTTAACGAATAGTGTACTATCTATTCTCCCTCTCTCAAACACATTGTCTAAGAGGTGAGTAGACAGTGTCTCGTATCACGCCCTAGGTGCCTGATGTAATCCATACAGAGCCTTATTAAATCGATATACTCTGTCAGGATACTTAGGATCAGTAAACCCTGGCGGTTGCTCGACATACACCACCTCCTTCACTTTTCCATACAAGAAGGCACTCTTGACGTCTAGTTGATATACTTTGAACCCTTTGAAGGACGTGAATGCCAGAAACAATCGAATACCCTCAAGCCTCGCTACTGGTGCAAACACTTCGTTATAGTCTATCCCTTCATCCTGGTTGAACCCTGTGACCACGAGTCTTGCCTTGTTACGAGTAACTATACCCCTATCATCCCGTTTGCACTTAAAGACCCATTTGGTCCCTATAGCAACTTCTCCTCGAGGCAAAGGCACTAACTCCCACACTTCAAGCTTTCTGAACTTCAAAAGTTCCTCTTGCATAGCTTCAACGCAAGAATTATCCTTAAGAGCCATTTGTACATTCTTTGGCTCTACTTGTGAAACGAAACATGAGTATAAACACGTGTGAAATGCCTTGGAGTCATTGAACATTGATAATAACATTGTGTTACTATTCACACTACTCCTAGTTCTCACACCGACATGTGGATTCCCTATGATGTCCTCAATTGGACGATCCTTGTTTATCCTCGATGTTTTGATTGCATTGAACTGAAGGTTATCTCCCATATTCGATCCTATTTCGCCTAAGGGGGATGTGACTTCAGACGGAACAACTTCCTCCTCGTGATCACTATCTTTTGAGGCGGAATTATTTGTCTGATTCTCATTCGTAGGCAACAAAGGTTCATTGTTTGTTGGGGACCCGTCTTCTGTCGATGTAGTCTCAGATGTCGTGGGAATACTCTAATTTGAAATTACTTTACCGTCGTCGTTAAGATTTAAAGGCGAGAAGTTGTTTTCCACAGTACCTGGATTTCCACTAAACGGAATGTAAAATGATCCAAACACAGAGTCGTAATCAAATAACCATTCTGGACCGATTTGGGGTTCATGTGAATAACTTGTGACATCAATGTTAATCACAATTTCTATTGTACCTGTAGTTTTGTCAGCCTTCTCACCAAACTTAGGTTGATGTTTTGATTTTAATAAAGTACATGGCACCCCAAATGGTTCAAAGCCATTTAAAATTGGTGGTCTTTTATTCAGAACTTGATAACAGGTTTTGTTCAGTGATTTAACAGTAGGGACTCTGTTTAAAACATGACAAGCGGTATTCACTGCCTCCCCCCAAAACATGGTAGGAAGCTTTGAATCCGAGAGCATAGTCCTTACTACTTCAATCAAAGTCCTATTCTTACGTTCTGCCACCCCATTTTGTTGTGGCTCATATGGTGCACTAAATTCATGCACTATTCCCTTAGTTAAAATTTATTTTTATGTGTGAATAAGGAACCGTTGGTTCCTAGGAAAATTGGCATGCGTTCACTACTTCAAAACCATGAAATGGGACAAATTTTGGTGTTATAAACAAGGAATAAAATACATGCACCTTATAATTATGTGTTTAGTTGATCATATTAACAATTTGAAGCTATAATTCCAACTTTGAAATCAACGATCAGAAACTTAAAGTCAAGTAATACGTTGTTGTCCAATTTTCTGTTTTCAACCGAAAGGAAGAAGGCCATTTGGCCTTCGGCCATGAATTAGATGCATACATATGTATTTGTTCATAAATTTAGAGCATTACACACCACCTGTCACACCCCGTTACCCCGGTTGGCAACGCAGCGTGACGTCGCGGAAGCCTAACAATAATCATAATGAACGACCACTATATGGACGTTTTCAAAAAAATACATCGGTGTAACTTTAAAAGATATAAATGTTTTACATAACCCAAAATGATAAAAAGAAGTTCGCAAGGTACAGAGATTTAAATACATAATTAAATCATCCAAAATAATGCAAATAAATCTCCGATGGTTTGAAACTGAGCGCGACTCCTTAAATGCGGAAGCTTGAAAATACTACCGATGTGATGGACTTGCCTTAATTTCCTGAAAATACACGCTAAAATACGTCAACAAAATTGTTGGTGAACTCATAGGTTTACACGTAAATCTGACTTGTATGGACAACAATAATAGAGATTGAATTTATAAAATCATAAATTCCTTGTTATGTATTACATATAAACCATCATGCAACCGAAGCTTAATCAAAATGAGTTTGCCCTGTGCAGTATTCCCATACGTAATACCGTGTGTTGAATATATATTCACCCACTGTTAGCCAATCCGAACTAACCCGAGTGGGGGACATGACTCCCAATAGATCTATCCACAATATATTCGCGCTTACAAATAAATGCAATTAACGGTTCATGATATAAGGGCTAATGGAACCAAATGTGTAATACATAATAGAAATGAAGATATTTTCGTGTCCATATAAAAACGAAGCATGTATTTCATCCCCAAAACATAACAGTGTGACAATAGGGGCTATGAGAACTCACCGGGATTGCGATGGCAAAAATCTAGCGTAAAAAGCTTTTAGCGTAAAAGGATGGATGATGCGTCGAGTGAGTTTAATCGAGTCCTAAATGATAATAAGGACTTAATATCTCTAATATATGATGATATATATATTTATAGATTTTTATGTCTTAAATCACCCAACATTACAAGTTTATAAATAAAATTTGCTTAAAACGTCAAGTTTATATATATATATATATAATTTTCCAGCTTTTTCGGAGGTTTTTCGGCCTACTTTGAGGCTGTTTATGACCAAGCTCCAAAATGTTTTAGACTTTGGTTTTCTAGGACATTAAACTACTATATACAAAGGATTTTTAGAATCAAGAACAGCCATTTTTCGAGATGTTTAGGTTGGTGAAAAAGCTCGTTAAAAACCCTATGTTGGCCATTTTTGAGCTGTCAAACTTTCGGTTTCCCAAATAATTTCTGGAGGTCTTAAACTCCAAAATAAATTATGAAAAATTCCAGATCTATAGTTAAGACATAGATCTAACTTTTGAGACAAGAATCAACTCATTTCGTTGAGTTATGAATTAGTTATGATTTTTCAAAGTCGATATAAATTTTCTGCCGAAAATCCGCAGTTTTATAAACTTGAAACAACTTATGATTCTTGTTGTTTATTCAAAGACTACTTGTATAAAAGTTGTAAAAGTTATATAACACATATATAACACATGTTTTCATAATATTAACATGTTTATAATGTGTTCATATATTCATATGCACATTTAAAGAAACAACTTAAAAATAAAAACTAGAAACTTATAAACTTGAGTTTTTATGAAACTTGTTGTTGTTGGTGATTATATATATTATGCTAGACTTATATAAAATAAATATAAGATGAAATAAGTTAGTATTTACTTACTTTGAAGTATTTGGAATATGATTTTGAGTAGAAGTTGAAATCTTTGCAAAGTTTGCACTAAAAACACTTGAAGAACACCAAGAACACTTGAATGAAGAAGTTTGTGATGTGTGTGGGTATATGGCCGGATCTTATGAGGAGAGAAAAGAGGATTTTTGGTGTGATTAAAATGAATGAAAGACTTCTCTATTTATAGAAGAAATTTGGTCTTTCAAATGATGAAAATCATGGGAGACAAAAGTTGTGTGCACTTTTAAACAAAATGATGGTGTTTAAAGTAATATTAAAAAAATAAAAGTCAACTTCTAATACACAAATGCCTAAAATCCGGCCATGCATGTATTTATACATGTATTTATATTTTTTTTTGTATAAATGTATGTAGAAATGTATTCTTGTATAATTAATGTTAAGTAATTGTATTAGTGTATGATTAGTGTCACTAATCATAATTTAATTATGTACTTAGTTGAATTAATCCCTCATATCGTAAATTGATCGGATTAATTGATTTCCCGATTCATCGCACCGATGAATTTGATTCTAATTGAGTTGAATTTTCTAATAGATTTTGTTAATCACTTGATTAATTTCTAATGACCACTGATTAGGCTATAATTGGCTATTAAATACAGATTAGGTCATTATTCCATCTGACTATTATTATCGGGATCCGGCTGTGCTTTAGTTTCTTGACTTCTCGGTCCATTATTTCTACAGGTTGTTCAATGAAGTTCAACTTATCGTCTAAATCCAACTCGTCCATGGGTATAACGAATGATTCATCAGCCAGACACTTCTTAAGATTGGACACGTGGAAGGTATTATGAACGTTACTAAGCTCTGGGGGCAGATCGAGTCGGTAAGCTACTGGGCCAATTCTTTTGGTGATCTTGAATGGTCCGATATAACGAGGATTGAGTTTTCCTCGTTTCCCAAAACGGATTACGCCCTTCCAAGGCGAGACTTTTAACATTACTTGATCTCCCTCTTGGAACTCCAAATCCTTCCGTCGAACGTCTGCATGTCGATCCCGCACGATCTTTTACCGGTTACGAATCTGGGCTATCTTTTCTGTAGTCTCCTGGATGATCTCAGGTCCAGTAATCTGACTATCTCCTACTTCAGCCCAACAAAGTGGTGATCGACACTTTCGCCCGTAGAGTGCCTCGAATGGGGCAGTCTTAATACTTGAGTGATAGCTGTTGTTATAGGAAAACTCAACTAATGGCAGGTGTCTGTCCCAACTTTTGCCAAAGTCGATAACACATGCCATTAGCATGTCTTCGAAAGTCTGAATCGTCCTTTCACTCTGACCATCTGTTTGCGGGTGAAAGGCTGTGCTCATATCTAGACGTGTACCCAGTGCTTCTTGCAATGACTGCCAAAATCTTGATGTGAACCGGCTGTCCCTGTCTGATATAATTGATACTGGTACTCCATGCCCTGAGACGACTTCTTTAAGATAGATTTGTGTTAACTTATCCATCTTATCAGTCTCCTTGATTGGAAGGAAATGTGCGGTTTTTGTAAGTCGATCCACGATCACGCAAATAGTGTCATAACCTCCAGAAGTCTTCGGCAACTTGGTGATGAAATCCATGGTGATGTTTTCCCACTTCCACTGGGGTATTTGTGGTTGAACTAGCAATCTTGATGGTTTTTTGGTGCTCAGCCTTAACTTTCAAACATGTTAAGCACTTGCTGACATAGGTAGCAATGTCAGCCTTCATGTTTGGCCACTAGTACATTCCCTTCAAGTCGTGATACATCTTATCTGACCCTGGATGAATAGCATATCTTGTCTTATGCCCTTTATCCATGACCAGCTTCCTTACTCCTCCGAGTTTTGGTAACCAAATTCTGCCCATGAAGTACTGACGTCCATCTGGCTTGATTTCAAACTGCTTATCCATACCTCTCAAGGCTTCATCCAGTAGATTACCCTCCTTGACTGCTTCTTCTTGTGCCTCGCGGACTTGAGAGTTTAGGTTTGACTGTATAGTCATGACCAAAGCTCGGACTCTCAAGGGTTTAACCCGTTCCTTTCGGCTCAGGGCATCAGCTACGACATTCGCCTTCCCCGGATGATAACGAATTTCGCAGTCATAGTCACTAAGCAGTTCAACCCAACGACGTTGCCTCATATTTAACTCTTTCTGATTCAGAATATGTTGAAGGCTTTTATGGTCTGTAAACACCGTGCGCTTAGTTCCATACATGTAGTGCCTCCATATTTTGAGAGCAAACACCACTGCTCTAAGCTCCAAGTCATGAGTCGTATAGTTCACCTCGTGAATTTTGAGCTGTCGTGATGCGTAAGCAATGACTTTATCCCTATGCATGAGCACACAACCTAATCCATTGTGTGAGGCATCACAGTAGACCACAAAATTTTCAGTCCCTTCAGGTAAGGACAGAATTGGTGCACTACACAATCTTTGCTTTAACTGCTGAAACGCCTTTTCTTGCTCTTCACCCCAGATATATTTTACATCCTTCCGAGTCAACTCTGTTAGGGAACCTGCTATCTTTGAGAAGTTTTCAATAAATCGCCTATAATAACCGGCAAGTCCTAGAAATTGGCGGATTTTCGTGGAGGTTCTAGGAGTCGCCCAGTTCTTTATGGCCTCGATTTTTGATGGATCAACTTGGATTCCCTGGCTGTTGATCACATGTCCAAGGAATTTAACTTCTCGCAACCAAAATTCACATTTTAAAAATTTGGCGTATAACTGTTCCTTCTCTAACAACTCCAAGATCAGCTTGAGATGCTGTTCATGCTCCTCCTTATTTCTGGAATAGATGAGAATATCGTCTATGAACACTATTTCAAATTTGTCCAGATACGGTTTACACACTCGATTCATGAGGTCCATGAATACGGCTGGTGCGTTAGTCAAACCGAATGGCATCACCTGGAATTCGTAATGTCCATAACGAGTTCTGAATGCTGTCTTTGGAATGTCTTCTTCCCGAACCTTTACTTGATGATAACCGGATCGCAGATCAATCTTAGAGTAGAAGCTAGATCCCTGTAGTTGGTCAAACAGGTCGTCAATTCTGGGAAGGGGGTAGCGGTTCTTTACCGTTAACTTGTTTAACTCTCGGTAGTCTATGCACATTCTGAAGGATCCGTCTTTCTTTTTAACGAACAAGATCGGAGCTCCCCATGGTGAGGAACTTGGTCGAATGAATCCTTTATCCATCAACTCTTGTAATTGATTGGATAGCTCTTGCATTTCTGAAGGAGCGAGTCTATATGGGGCTCTTGCGACCGGTGCAGCTCCTGGCACCAAATCGATTTGAAACTCTACTTGCCTAGTTGGTAGGAAAATCTTCCAGGAAGACCTTCGGATAGTCACAAACCACTGGAATATCCTCGAGTCGCTTCTCCTCCGACTCTTTTTCTGCAATTTGTACCAGTACTGCATGGCAACCTTTCCTAAGGCACTTTAATGTTCGTAGGCCGGATATGACATTCAACCGTCGGTTCTTTCTTTCCCCTTGGACTGTTAGGACCTTCTTCTTGTGGAGTGGTATCCGTACCACTTTCTTACCACACAAAATCTCGGCATGATTGTGTGACAACCAATCCATACCAATTACTACATCAAAACTTCCAAGTTCTATAGGCATCAAGTCTATCGTAAAGGGATGATCTGCTAGCTTCAGAGTGCATTCCTTAATGATACTACTTGCCTCTATTATTTTGCCGTCAGCCAGTTCTATAGTATAAGAGTTGTCTAAGGGAAAAAGAGTGGCATTCAATTGCTTACTAAACTTATCATATATAAAGCTCCTATCAGCCCCAGTATCAAAGAGTACGTAAGCGTAAATGTCATTTAAAAGAAACGTACCTGATACCACGTGGGGATCCTGACGAGCGTCACCTGCTCCTAACACAAAAGCTCTCCCCTGAGCTCCTCCACCATTTCTCAACTTCGGACACTCACTCTTGAAGTGCCCAGTAGCTCCACATTCATAGCAGCCTCTTTGATTGCCGCCATTGATACCCGGGGTTCCAAACTTATAGTCTTTGGCTACATGGCCCATACGTTTGCAATTTCCACAAGGGGTTGGGCAGGGACCCTTGTTGTGATGAAAGGTGCATTGGGTGCAGAAAGGCTTGGTATCCGTGTAGCCTTTCCTTGACTCAGCTCCGGCTACATAAGCTTTGATGGTCTCGGGCTTCTTGGATTGCGAACCCGTATTCCTCCCGGACTTGTCCTCCCACTTCCTCTTGTTTTCCTCGGCCTTGGCTTCATTCCTCCGGGACACTTGATCCATAAGATTGTTGGCCATTCTGATGGCATCCTGTATGGTGGATGGGTTGGAGGCAGTGACATTTCCTTGAATTTGAGGAGCGAGTCCCCAAATGTAACGTTCGATTTTCTTGTACTCAGGGGTCACCATCTGAGGGCACAGAATACTCAGTTCGTGGAATCGGTTGGTGTACCCAGCTACATCCGTTCCCTTCATAGCCAGATTCCAAAACTCTGACTCCATTTTCTGCAGCTCATTCCTCGGGCAATACTCATCGGTCATCATCTTCTTTAACTCGGTCCAGGCGAGTTGGTAAGCTGCATCAATCCCCACAGACTGGGTATACGAGTTCCACCATCTCAAGGCGCTGTCTTGCAGAGTGTGGGTGGCGAACTTTACTTTGTCTCCTTCAATGCATCCGCTAACACGGAAGACAGATTCCAACTTTTCGAACAATCGTACTAATCTGACGGCTCCTTCGGTCCCATTGAAGTATCGGGGCTTGCAGCTAAAAAACCCCTTAATTCCACAACCCTTTGGGTGGGTTTCAGTTCCTCCCGTGGTGCGGCTAGCACCACCATCTCCATTAGCTGAACTGTTTCTGTTGGTCTCGTAAGTGGCTATAGCAGCAACCACTCTTTGTGCAACTAGTTCCTCAATTTCTGCGGCGCTCATAACTCGTCTCGGCGACATTATCTTAAAGTTTAAAGAAAATAGCATAGTGTAAGAAGTTGAATCTTAAAGATGTAAATTTTTCTTAAGGCACAACACTATAATCATCAAACACAATTTCATAAATAACTTGCAACTTTTCATTAATCATTCATAATTTTCTTACATTGGGGCGGGTTATTACCCGAAAATTTTAGTCCTACACTATTACATAATAATTTCCTAATATTACAAAGATAGAGGGGGGGGGGGTACTAGGTGCGGGAGTGATCAGGGGTCTCTCCCTTTTCTAAAGCATTGAGGCGCTGTGCCAGCTCCTCATTGCGGGCCTCGCTCTCGGCTAATCGTTGCCGGAGCTCGTTCAGTCCGTCCTGCTGAATGGCAAGGGCGTGCTGGTTGGCCCAGTATATGTTGGAGTTTTGTAACTCCTCTTGCTCTAAACGAGCGGTCATTTCTCCGATATCTTGGTTAAGCAACCGAAGTTGGCGATCATGCCTGGAAGACCGTGTTACCAAAAGTGGTATGGTCTGTTCGGCGGGTTCTTGAGTGAGTGACGGGATAGGTGCGGAGGATGGTCCTCCGATCTCAAAATGGGAAGGGATTCCTTCCTCTTGCCTCCATTCACGGAGGGTTTCAGGTATCCAGCCCCATCGTCGGGCGTCTACACGTCGGTGTGGCGGTGGGGGATTGGGTTGGGGAGTCGGGATGGGAATAGACTCCCGATATGGCTTAAATGACGGCTCTGCCGGGTGGTATGGAATGCGAGCGGGGACTGTTGGGGGCGGTGGATCCTCTCCAGCGTCATCTTCTTCCATTGGTTCCTCTTCTGACTCCTCCATTGGGTCTTCAGAGGGGTCTTCTTCCTTAGATGTTTCTCCTTCAGTGAAAATCTCAGTGACTGCGGGGCTCGTAGGAGTGTACTCATCCTCTGAATCTGACAAGATGATAGTCTCCGGGTGGGACATGTTTTCTGCTATCAAGGTCCATTCATAGTCTTTTAGTTAGTTACAAAATATTTCTAAAATCAGTAAATCTTACGTGCAGTTTTAGTCTAGGGTACTAATGCAACCTAGTTCACTATAACTATGGCTCTGATACCAATCTGTCACACCCCGTTACCCCGGTTGGCAACGCAGCGGGACGTCGCGGAAGCGTAACCATAATCATAATGAACAACCACTATATGGACGTTTTCAAAAAAATACATTGGTGTAACTTTAAAAGATATAAATGTTTTACATAAGCCAAAATGATAAAAAGAAGTTCGCAAGGTACAGAGATTTAAATACATAATTAAATCATCCAAAATAATGCAAATAAATCTCCGATGGTTTGAAACTGAGTGCGACTCCTTAAATGCGGAAGCTTGAAAATACTACCGATGTGATGGACTTGCCTTAATTTCCTGAAAATACACGCTAAAATACGTCAACAAAATTGTTGGTGAGCTCATAGGTTTACACGTAAATTTGACCTGTATGGACAACAATAATAGAGATTGAATTTATAAATCTAAATTCCTTGTTATGTATTACATATAAACCATCATGCAACCGAAGCTTAATTAAAATGAGTTTGCCCTGTGCAGTATTCCCATACGTAATACCGTGTGATGAATATATATGCACCCGCTGTTAGCCAATCCGAACTAACCCGAGTGGGGTACATGACTCCCAATAGATCTATCCACAATATATTCGCGCTTACAAATAAATGCAATTAACGGTTCATGATATAAGGGCTAATGGAACCACATGTGTAATACATAATAGAAATGAAGATATTTTCGTGTCCATATAAAAACGAAGCATGTATTTCATCCCCAAAACATAACAGTGTGAAAATAGGGGCTATGAGAACTCACCGGGATTGCGATGGCAAAAATCTAGCGTAAAAAGCTTTTAGCGTAAAAGGATGGATGATGCGTCGAGTGAGTTTAATCGAGTCCTAAATGATAATAAGGACTTAATATCTCTAATATATGATGATATATATATTTATAGAGTTTTATGTCTTAAATCACCCAACATTACAAGTTTATAAATAAAATTTGCTTAAAACGTCAAGTTTATATATATATAAAATTTTCCAGCTTTTTCGGAGGTTTTTCGGCCTACTTTGAGGCTGTTTTTGACCAAGCTCCAAAATGTTTTAGACTTTGGATTTCTAGGACATTAAACTACTATATACAAAGGATTTTTAGAATCAAGAACGGCCATTTTTCGAGATGTTTAGGTTGGTGAAAAAGCTCGATAAAAACCCTATGTTGGCCATTTTTGAGCTGTCAAACTTTCGGTTTCCCAAATAATTTCTGGAGGTCTTAAACTCCAAAATAAATTATGAAAAATTTCAGATCTATAGTTAAGACATAGATCTAACTTTTGAGACAAGAATCAACTCATTTCGTTGAGTTATGAATTAGTTATGATTTTTTAAAAGTCGATATAAATTTTCCGCCGAAAATCCGTGGTTTATAAACTTGAAACAACTTATGATTCTTGTTGTTTATTCAAAGACTACTTGTATAAAGGTTCTAAAATTTATATAACACATATATAGCACATGTTTTCATAATATTAACATGTTTATACTGTGTTCATATATTCATATGCACATTTAAAGAAACAACTTAAAAATAAAAACTAGAAACTTATAAACTTGAGTTTTTATGAAACTTGTTGTTGTTGGTGATTATATATATTATGCAAGACTTATATATGTAAATATAGAATGAAATAAGTTAGTATTTACTTACTTTGAAGTATTTGGAATATGATTTTGAGTAGAAGTTGAAATCTTTGCAAGGTTTGCACTAAAAAGACTTGAAGAACACCAAGAACACTTGAAGAACACTTGAATGAAGAAGTTTGTGATGTGTGTGGGTATATGGCCGGATCTTATGAGGAGAGAAAAGAGGATTTTTGGTGTGATTAAAATGAATGAAAGGCTTCTCTAGTTATAGAAGAAATTTGGTCTTTCAAATGATGGAAAGCATGTGAGACAAAAGTTGTGTGCACTTTTAAACAAAATGATGGTGTTTAAAGTAATATTAAAAAAATAAAAGTCAACTTCTAATACACACATGCCTAAAATCCGGCCATGCATGTATTTATATTTTTTTTTTATATAAATGTATTTAGAAATGTATTCTTGTATAATTAATGTTAAGTAATTGTATTAGTGTATGATTAGTGTCACTAATCATAATTTAATTATGTACTTAGTTGAATTAATCCCTCATATCGTAAATTGATCGGATTAATTGATTTCCCGATTCATCGCACCGATGAATTTGATTCTAATTGAGTTGAATTTCTAATAAATTTTGTTAATCAGTTGATTAATTTCTAATGACCACTGATTAGGCTATAATTGGCTATTAAATACAGATTAGGTCATTATTGCTAACCTGGTTTAGTGCCGGATGTTACACCCCCTAATCTCCCTGAATTGTTGCTGCAATAAAAGAAAAACAGGAAACATATAAGTGCAGTAGTATATGTGAGTTTGTATCTGTTAGGCACAAAATGGCATCAGTCAAACCTGCTGTACATCTGAGGGGGAGATTTTTAATCAAACCTGTTGATGTATTTGAAGGTTGAATTTTAAGGCCTGTTATATGCCTTATTGAAACCTGAAAGTGATTTTCAATATAAGCCTAAAGCTGTTTACCATGTTGCATTCGTTGCAACAAAGGCAGTTTGTCCAAGCTGTTCTGTCTGCTGAACAGGCTGGACATAAACTGTCTACGCTGCTCTATTCTGTTGAGCAGCTTGGACAGTATACACGTGATCTGTTTTTTGTGAACAACACCTGTTCTTTGTGAACAGGTTAAACACTTTATGGAATATGTTTCCAAGTCCTCATGTATTTTTTTGGCTACAAGATCAGTTTACACGTCAAAGACAAAGTGGAAAACAGAACTGCACAGCCTGCCCATGTTGTTCTGTTACATGAAGACAAACAGATATTTGAAAAGGGTGACAGACCTTTTCATATTTCAAAATGGCATTAGCAAAAGAAGAAAGATGCAAAGTTGACAATCCTCTTTTGGTTAAAGCCTTACGCAACAGTGACAAAAGGAAAAAAGACAAAGATTCTGCCATGTGAAGACAAAGGTACTTTATCAGAACGTGCAGAAAGGTGTTTTGTCCTTTTGGAAAGTCTCTCCACTATCTCTTCTGTCCAATGAAGAAGCTTCATTGAGATTCTCCTTTTGAGTATAAAAGGCAGCTTCTAAGGATAAAGAAAGATCAAGAGAGTGTGAAATCAGAACGTGCATTGAAGTGTGTTATTCCATGCATGCCAGTCTGCTTATATAAAACAGTCAAGTGTGTCTAAGCTGTTCTTGTATAAGCTGTCCTTCTGAGTCTTGTAAAAACATTGAGTGCCTCTAAGTGAGTGTGATCATTGTAACTAGTCTGATTATGTTTTAGATTAGTTGATAAACTGTTGTATCTTTCATCTCAGCTTGAACCTTTCCGCATTCAAGCTTGTTTGTAATTAACTTTTGTTGATAATACATACAAACATTGAGAAAAGAGTGTTTAAGTTTTAAAAAGCTGTATTCACCCCATCTACAGCTTAGAGCTATACACTTGGGAAACCTTTTGGGACCTACAACTGGTATCAGAGCAGTGTTAGAGTGTGTGTCCTCTCTAAGATCTCTCGTTCTCCCTACGTTTCCATGGACAACACTTCTGCAAATTCCTCTTACTATGACAATGGGTCAATGGTCAAACCCCCAAAGTTCAATCATCAGAACTTCTCTGGCTGGAAGTGCAGAATGATGCTCTATTTAGAGAATCTGGATGTACAACTACCAGAGATAGTAACGGAAGGACCCTATGTTCCAACTTCTGTTACTACCATAACTCCTGCTGTTGAAGGAGCAGCCCCTGAAATCAAAACCTTTGAGAAGGACGAAGCTCAATGGTCTGATGAAGACAAAAGACTGGTTGCTCTGGATGCAAAAGCCAGAAATAACCTAGTCATCTCTCTGCCTGATGATGTGTTCAAACAGGTTGAGAAGATGAAGACTGCAAAAGATATGTGGGATACTTTGTGTACCGTCTATGATGGACCCACAATCACACTGGACAACAGGATTAATAATCTTGTTGGACAGTATGAACTCTTTTTTGCAAAACCAAAGGAGGCTCTCACTTAAACCTATACTAGGTTTACTACTCTTGTTAATGATCTCAAAGCTGTTGGGATCACTAAGGACAGCCTGACCTTGGTGAACAAGTTCTTGGACATTCTACCTGAAGAATGGAACTACTTTTCCACCATCTTGAGAAACTCAGGTACTATCAAAGGTATTGATCTGGTAAACTTATATGGATCCTTACTAAATGATGAACAGTCAAGGCAGTAGAAGAGAAATGCCTTGGAAATGTCCAACAGAGGTGCTGCCTTAGTGGCCAGCGTGAGACAACCTGTTGGACAGGAGTGTGATGTGTTCACACAATCTGATCAACATGCTGATGATGAAAGAGAGGAAATGTCTGATAAGGAAGACAGTGCAGATCTTGCTGAACCTGATGATGAGCAAATGATAGCCATGCTTGTCAAAAGGTTCAACAAGAAGAGGTTTGGAAGGAATATGCTGCAGGGAAACTCAAATGCTGCCAAGAAGAAGGCATTTGATAAATCTAAGGTTGAGTGCTTCAAATGTGGCAAAGCTGGCCATATAGCTGCTGACTGTGTGTCAAAAGCTGTTGGACAGTCTTCCAAACCATACAAGACTAACAGGGACGATGGCTATAGGGTTAAGTACCTTATGGCCATGGCAAAGCTGAAAAAGTTGGAAAACTCAGTGGCTTCCAACAAGCAAAAGGGACTGATGATAGAGACATGTGACTGGGAGGAGTCTGATTCATCCTCAGATGAAGAAGACAACAATTTTCTGATGGCCAATACTGATGTTCCATCAACTAGCAACTTCAAACAGGACTTGGCTGAAGCTGAAACCTTCAGCAGCTTGGAGAACTGGAACCCTACGATGAAGTTCAAGGTACAAAATTTTATGGCTTACAGTTCAGATGAAAAAGTAAAAATGTTTGAATATATGCTGGTTGACTTAAAAGCTGCTGTTGAGAAGCATAATGTTTTAATATCTGAAATCTCTAAGCTTAAAACTGATCTTGAAATTAAATCCAGTAAACTAAACAGTTTCCATAAGTTGGAAGCTGAGCTTGATGAACTAAAACACATCAACTCTATTTTACTGGAAGAAAAGAGAGAAACAGATGTAAAACATGCAAAGCTTCAAAAGATAGTTGACTCTTGGTGCCAATCAGCACAAAAAGTCAGCCATTGCATAAGTCAGTAGATCCCTGCACAAATCCAAGCCTATCTTGGAGGGGATCTTGACACATCAAATTCTATTGTTGAAATCAATAATCTGAAAGATGACTTATCCACTCTTGGTGAGCTTCCCAGTACTTTCATCCAGAAAGTTAATGGAAAGCTGGTTTCAACAAACAGGTTTGTCAAGCCTCAAAATACTGACAGCTTGTGTGAAAAAGGCCCTAAAGCTGATGATGGAATGTGTTCTCCATCAAATCAGCCTGCTAAGTGATATGCTGATTCACACAAGCAAAAGAAAGGAAAACATACTCAAACTACAGCGATGGACACTAAACCTGTTGACAAAACAGGCTCTGGATCCAAAGCTGATGGCAAGAGACATGTTAACCCTTTTGATGCTAAACATTTTGAAAATAAGTTTTCAAAAGGTAAGCAGCCTGCTTTTAACAAGGGTAAGTCTCATGTTGAAAGTAAATTTGCTGTGGTTTCAAATAAGTTTTCAAATCATAGTGGAAAACTGGTTCTAAATGAAAATAAGTCTTTCAAAACCAGAAACAGTGATTATGCTGATAGGCAACTTCAATCACATCTCAGTAAGGGCAAAGGCAAAGCCATTGCTCAGCCTGAGAAATCTAGGAATAAGTTTCCCAAACATGTGGAAGGACAAAAGCCAATCAAGCTTCCTGTTTTTGACATCAGTCCTCCCAAAAGGAGGAAAGAAGAAACAGGCAAAGCTGTTGCTATTGTGCCATCCACCCAAGCTGTTGATTCATCAAAAAATAGTAATAAGTTTGCTAAACCTGCTGATAAAATCAACAGAAATAATTCAGAATGTGTTTCCGAAAGCTCTTCTTCCAAAAAGGCCAAAAAGAGAAAATGCTATAAATGTGGAAAGAAGACACACATGGCCAAAGACTGTCCTGAAACTAAGGACATGAGGCCTGTTGACTCTGCTAGTTCCATCATTGCTAAAACAAGCAGTGTTGGAAGTAACTTAGTCAATGAGGGTGGTATCCAAACTGATACCATTCAAATAGGAAGTACTAATGTGGATATCACTAGCCCATCAACACATGTTGATGAAGTAGGAGAACTCATCACTATGATGAGTTCCCCTAAAAGTAACTAATATTTTCCTATGACATTCTGCAGGACAAACAACCATCCCAGGTTTGGTACTTGGACAGTGGCTGCTCAGGGCACATGACTGGTTGCAAGGACCTGCTGAATGATCTAAGGCCTGAAAAAGGGCTAAAAGTCACATTTGGTGACAATGTACATGTATCCACTGAGGGATATGGAACTCTTAAAGCTGGTGCTGCAGTGTTCAAAAGAGTAGCCTATGTGGTTGGGCTAAAACATAACCTGGTAAGCATAAGTCAACTGTGTGATGCTGGCTACAAGGTTAACTTTGATGAGCACCTGGGTTACATATTGGATTCCCAAGGCAAAGTTGTGTTTTGTGCTCAACGGAAGAAAAGTGTATATGTTGTGGATATGCAATCTGCTGATCCCACAACTGAAACCTGTTTTCTCACAAGAACAAATGCAGACCTAAACTGGTTATGGCACAAAAGGCTGTCACACCTGAACTTCAAGAACATCAACAAACTCTGTAAGAAAGAGTTGGTAACAGGTTTGCCTTCCCTGACTTTTGTTAAGGATAAACTCTGCACAGCTTGTGAAAAAGGCAAGCAGAGGAAATCATCTTTTAAATCCAAGCACAATTATTCTATTGATACTCCTCTATCCTTAATCCACATGGACTTGTTTGGACCTGTTAATGTCCCAAGTCTTGGAGGAAGAATATACACTCTAGTAATGGTTGATGAGTTCTCCAGGTTTACATGGGTAATCTTCTTGAAGAGCAAAGGAGAGACTGCTAGAGAAATTATTGGATTTGTCAAAAAGATGGAAATGCTGGACTCTGCTCAAGTAAAGCAGCTTAGAAGTGATCATGGTACTGAGTTTAGAAACAGTAGTGTTGAAGACTTCTGTGAAGAAAAAGGGATCTCACAAAACTTTTCAACCGTAAGAACTCCACAACAAAATGGAGTTGCTGAAAGGAGAAACAGAACCCTCATTGAAGCTGCTAGAACCATGATGTGTGCATCATGTTTACCTTCATCATTCTGGGCTGAAGCTGTCAACACTGCTTGCTTCACCCAAAACAGATCCTTAGTGGTGAAAAGGTTCAATAAGACTCCCTATGAGCTGCTCAAAGGGAGAAGGCCAAATATTAGCTACTTCCATGTGTTTGGATGTCCTTGCTTCATTCTGAATCAAAGGGATCAACTGGCAAAGTTTGAACCAAAAGCTGATGAAGGTGTGTTTGTTGGCTACTCTGCTATCTCCAAAGCCTACAGAGTGTACAACAACAAAAGAAAGGTGATAGATGAATCTATCAATGTCACCTTTGAAGAGTCCAGGAATGCCTCCACCAAAGCTGTTCCTGAATCACTTTCAGGAGAATTCAACTTTGATGATCTCATGCATTCCAACAATGAAGAGGACTCAAAAGCTTCCACTACATCCAGTGTGGAACCTGTTAATCATGATGGACACGATGATGATTATGTCAATACACCCTGTGTGAATAAGTGTACTGACTTAATTACAACTACATGTCCTGAAACAATCAATGCTGATTTTCCTGGATCCTCTGCTGATATGTTCAACAGTGGTCAGTCATGTTCAACAAGTGAACAGGATCAAGACAACAGTGTGTCTGAAAACCCTGAGAGCTGTTCAACAGGACCTGCTGAAGATGCCAACAACTCAGGAGAATCTTCATTGAAGAATGATCCTAAGTGGATCAGGTGTCACCCCAATGATCAAATAATTGGTGACATAAACAAAGGGGTACAAACAAGGTGGGACAGCATAGGGAACTTTTGTATGTTCTCTAGTTTTGTGTCTCTGATGGAGCCAAAGAAAGTGGATGAAGCACTTAAAGATGCCAATTGGATCACTGCCATGAAAGAAGAACTCAATCAGTTTGAGAGAAACAAGGTAGGAAGCTGGTCCCTGCTCCTAAAGGTAAAACTATAATTGGCACCAAATGGGTTTACAGGAACAAGATGGATGAGCAAGGTCATGTCATGAGAAATAAGGCAAGACTTGTTGCTCAGGGCTATAGACAGGAGGAAGGCATTGACTACGATGAAACATTTGCTCCTGTGGCCAGGCTAGAGACAATTCGTTTGTTTCTAGCCTACGCTGCTCATAAGAGCATGAAGGTATTTCAAATGGATGTGAAGAGTGCATTTTTAAATGGAAAGCTGCAAGAGGAAGTCTACGTCAAGCAGCCTCCAGGTTTTGAAAATGAAAATCATCCAGGCTTTGTCTATAAGTTGGACAAAGCTCTCTATGGTCTAAAACAAGCCCCTAGAGCCTGGTATGACACTCATACTGATTTCATTATGAGCAATGGGTATTCCATAGGTAAAGTAGATACCACATTGTTCATAAAGAAGGTGAAATCTGATATTATGCTTGTTCAAATTTATGTGGATGACATAATATTTGGTTCTACCAATGAGCAGTTATGCAAAAATTTTTCATTACTCATGAAATCCAAGTATGAAATGAGTATGATGGGTGAACTTACTTTCTTTTTAGGATTACAGGTTAAACAAGCCTCAAATGGAATCTTTAAAAATCAAAGAAAGTACACTTTAGATCTACTGAAAAAGTTTAAATTTAATCAAAGTTTGTAACAACCTAAACTTTAATTAACGTCAATCAGCAACAACAAACATGATTAGCAATAATTAACAAGTTTAGAGTTAAATAATATGTTAAATGTAATATTAATTACATTTATTAACTATATATTTTTATAAAAGTTAATAAAAGTTACAACTAAATTATGAGTTTTAATTATAAAATTGGTTGTGTCAAAATAAAATAAAGGTTATAAGTTAAAAGTGATAAAATGAAGTTAAGACAACTTTTGTGGTCAAATTGTAAAATTAAACAAACTTTATTTAGTTAAAACCCCCAATTATATGTATCAGCTTTTTTTATCAAATTAATGGCACTAGAAATTCTCCTCAATCTCTCTTCCAACAGCTACGGTTTACTCACAAGTTCATCACCGAGCTTGATTTAAATCAAGAATCGAATCAAAGAAACATCAAGCATCAAAGTCTACAAAGAACACAAGGTAAATTTATCACCTAAATTGTTTTAATGAGTATGTATGGAGCTTACGGCTCCTGGAAAATTTTATGAATTCAAAAAGCTTCAAAATAATGAAAATGAACATCAAAGGGTGTTAAAAATGAGATTATAAGTTCATTCATGTTCTTGTAAAATGATTAATTGAAGATTCTAGCATTTTGAGGGTTTAAAAATTAAGTTTGAAAGTGTATTCAACATTTCCTTTATATTTTAAGTTCTGATATATGCATGTGTGGTGTCAGTGTCTGTGTGTGTTGATGTATAAGTAAAACAGAAGCAATCACAGCAGAGACCTACCGAAACCTTATGGTTTCGGTAATTCCCTTGTACCGAAACAAAACAGCACCAGCAGCCTTTTTCATTCATTTAAACATATAAATGGTGTGTGTATGTGTGTGGACAGCAGCAATAAAAATATTCCAGCCGTAATCCTTCCCTTTTTTTGTGTGTGCGTGTCAACATATAAACAACACCAGAGACATCAGCAACCCTGTCCTTTACTATATAAGACAAATGTATGTGTGGGTATTAGGTAGCAACTTTTTCCTTTTTATGCACATGAAACTCGGATGTATGCAGCTGTTAAAATCAAAACCCACAGCACCTAATAATTTAAATAAGGACAAGTCTTTCATGTGTGTGTGGACAGCAACAATGATAATTCCAGTAGCTTTTTGTTTCATATTTATAGTATGTGTGTGCTGATCGAATGTGATAGAAACAGTCACAACAACCATTTTAATTCTTCTTGAATCTTTGCTCTCTTGGATGTGAGGCAGTCAATGTAACAGTCCAGCATCTAGACCTTTATTTCCTTTATTTTGTTTCTCTTTACATAAATAAAGTGTGTGTGTGCAGGGTGTGTAGAAGAAAGCAACAGCTCTCTCTTTTAAACATTTATCTCGGTTGACGCATGCTTATGTGAGCTGTGTTTGACAGAATCTATAACAAAAGCATAAAGCAACCTGCAGCCCATTCCTTTTCTATTTTGTTGCAATGTAAATCTAGAATATATGTGTGCTGTGCGTATATATATGCAATCTTTTATATCTTTCTTTCATAAAGATAATATGCATGTGTGTGTGCAGAATTTTCTGTGTGTTTGTTTCTGATTTGGTTTGAAAAGAAAAGAGTGACAGCACCCATATTCGGTTTTATGGGCTGTCCAAAACAGAAAACAGCAATCAAACAGTCCTTAATTACTTGGATGTATACAATGTAGGTGTGGTTGCCAAACTAAAACAGGAACATCACTAATTCTTGAAATATATAGATACATGCATGTGCAAATTAGTGACAGCATTAATAAATATACATATACACATACTTTGTGTGCTGAAAAGAATGATTGAGGCAGGAACATGATTTATATATGTAAGGTCTACCACTACTAGATCTATCTAGACGCGGATCCGTGAACGAGTGCGGAATCCTCGTTAACGGTTAGACGGACAACTCTCAACTACGAAACACGGAGACTATTAGACGCTGAACGAACGACTGACGAACGATCCTACGAACTAATTCTCTCCGAAACGGACCTAAAGCTGATGATAAACTCGAGATCGCCTTAAGCTCAATTCCTCACGAATTCTGCTAAAAGTCTGCTAATGACTCGAGTCTATCCCTAATTATAGACCCTGATTCGAGTCTGATGTGGGCCAAACTCGAATCTGGCCCAAGGCCCATTCGAGTCTGTCCACAAAGACACTCTCGAATCTAGCCTTCATTCGAATCTAAGGCTACATTCGAATCTATCATAGATTCGAATGCCAAGCCTTAACTGATTCGAATCTAACTCATTTGCTCAAAAACCTAAGTGTTGAAACTTATGTTTTTACTAATGCTTGAATTAATCTTTGATCTTTATGTTTGAACTTCTTGTAATATGTTACATCAAGTTCAAACACACAATCAATAACAGACAAACATAGATAAACATATATATCAAAACACTCGTTTAACCAAAATGTCTTAAACCACAATGTTAGATCGATTAGACTGCTATCGTCACACAGGGTGTACCAACAGACTCCCCCTTGACGATAGCTTCTAATTATTAAATCAAATTTAAGTACTAGAACTATATATACTACTGCCTGCATATAATCCAGCATCTATACAAACTTTAACTACCTTCTGGAACTTCCTGGCTTCAGATCTCCATGGTTCAGTAAAGAAGATAGGCTGATCATGAAGCTTCTTCAGGCCGTCCTTTGATAGATTTATCAAATGCAGTGGATCATATACCTTCAAAATGACCTGCTCGTCTTGATCCTCCATGATGGCTTCAGCAGTGTCAATCTCGAGGTACCACCATTTCATGTTGCTCAAAATGTTCTGTGGCATCGATTTCATTGGAACCTTTTTCAGACATTTGACTGGCTTATAAATCATTCTGGCCCAAGGTCTTCCAGTATGAGGATCTATCCTTGATCCATCCTCGACCCTTTTGCCTGATCTCGGCTTAAGCCTCTCAAACTTTCCTGAACGACCCTCTTTTCTTATTATTCTTGCCATGACATCAGCGTACGGGTCTTCGCCTATATTAATCAGTTCCTTCCATGCTAGTTCCTTAACCTCAATCTTGGGCAGTGAGTTGAACGCTCTCAGTGTTCGCCTCAAGTATTGGAGGCCATCTCTTCTTTTCAAGATAAATAGTTGCAGTTCTTTGTCAAAGAACCAGCTTATAATCCCTCCAGAAAAATTTCCAGCACTTGGATTTCTCATCTTCTTCTTCATCTTCAGCTGATCTTTCTTTTCTTCCTTCTTGAACCAAAGATTTATCAAATCAGCTCTAGATGGCTCTTTCTCAGCCTCTTCAAGTTCTTTGTCTTCAACTGAGGCTACTTTGATGTAGTCAATATCAATCACATTATGATTTTGGCTCTCATACAGTTCAGTGACAGGTTGTGAATTGATTATTACTTCATTAACATGATCGTCTTCATCATCTAACACTTCATCATCCGATTTCCAGTCAACTACGTCCTCTGGAATGAATTCACCTTCTTCTAATTCTTCAACATCATCTTCAAAATCAAATTCCATTAGCTCTTCTTCAATATCTTTCAGCGCGTCTATCATGTCGCTATCTAAAGCCCTTGAAGAACCGGCTTCTTCTCCTAATCCTCCTACTTCTCCTTCTGGACTAGGCTCCCCCTCAGATTGAGCAGTCTGAGCAGCAGAAAGATCTACTGGCTCATTCTGTCTTTTTGGGCTGGGATCATTGCCTTGATTGTCCGTATCATCATCATCTCTTGATTTCTCAGTTTCTTGATCCCGGCAGGATGTCTCCCCCTGAGCCTGAAGATTTTTCATTAACTGCTCAATAAGGGAGCGCATCGATCTTAACTCGGCTGCCTGATCGCAAACAAACGTCTTTAGCTCAACATTCTCGTCTTGGATTTTTCCTACAGTCTTCTTCAATTCAGCATTTTCTTTATCCAGATTCGCATTATGTGCCTGAATTTCTCCCATTGCCTGTGTTAGGCTTAGGAGTTGAACGTGTTGAAAGTCCACTCGAGCTTTGAGCTGCATAAACCGCTGATTGTCAGAATAGGCGGTTGAGGTAGATGAAATGGACTGAACTGGAGCAGGGATGAATGGTGGTGGAATATATGGCTCATGTTGAGGTGGTGGTGATGGCGGAGCGGTGGCTTGTGGTTCTGGAGTTTGAGTTTGAGACTGTTGGGCTTCAGATGCTGATGTTGACCCTTGCATGAACCTGTGACGCTTGGCCCTTTGCCTAGTCACCAAGGGAGCAACTTCCTCCTCTTCGAAATCTGAATCGTCAGATTCCCTTTCCTCTCTTCTCCTTGATTCTGCTTCATTCACTATCAACCTTGATCCATAGGTTCCGATTTGAATATTGGGATCTGTAGCCACTGATTCAGGCGCTTCAACTTCCAGCTCCTCCATATCTTCCGATTCTGATTCAGACGATGTCAAACCTTTATCAGCCTGTTCTGGCTCATATTCTTCCACATCTCTTAATACATCTTCTCCTTCAGGTGGACTGAGCAATTCACCAACTAAAGCTGTGGCCACATCTTCGTTTGCATGGGGTCCTGATGCCCATATTTCTTCTAATGTTTGTGCAATTTGTTCAGATTCTGGAGCCGCACTCGAAGGCCCTGCTTCTTGTGATTGAGGCTGCTGACTAGTGGAAGGCCTTGATGCCTGAATTTGAATTGCTGCAGGTCTTTGACGGCGTCTTTGAACTCGTGGCTGCTGAGGTTGTTGACGTTGTTGTGGTTGTTGTTGCGGTTGAAACTCAACGACCCCTGCCCAGTTGGCATTTTCCGGGGCTTGAAAATTCCTATCCAAAATCGCTCCGAATAATGGACGAGCAAGAGGAACAGCCAATCTTCCTCGGTGTGAGGAACAATCAGCGAAAATCCTTTTGTCCATGATAGCAACGCTCAGAAAGTCATTTGACGGCGGCAGGTTTGGCAAGAAGTGTCGTATCAACATCATAATGAACCTTGGGTACAACAAGAATCTTTCCCTTTCTGGAGCCGTAATCTGATGAACGAACTCCGAGAAAAACATCTGTGAAAAACTATATGGGTGATTATACACCATAGCGACGATCCCCGATTGAATTTTCGCGACAATATAGTCGAACCCTGCCTTTTTCGCAGCAAAGCACACCATAAATACATGCGCTAGAAACCTCCATTGTCCTATCAATCCACTTTTCATGTATGACACTTTTGTCACATCGAGGCTGTACCCCATTCTTTGAAAGGCCGCTTGCCTTATACTCAACGGAAATTCTATAGGACCAGCTTCTTCTTCCTGAGTGCCCAATTGCAGCACTTGACGAAGCATATCAGCAGAAAACACCAGCGGCTGTCCTGCTATCCTTGTTCTCAGAACTGTTGGGGTGACGGAACAATCAACTTGCAAATGGTCATAAAACTGACGGATGTAGGGTAACTCAATCTGCACATTATGCCACAGTGCATATCCGATCCTTGATTCGACGAGAAAATCCAGCACTTGACGGAATCCCTGCGCCTCAGGGAGATTCAGATCTGGATGAAGCACCATACTGTGCTTAGGAACGAACGCTCGAATAGCCATTTCTGCATAGTAAACAAACCCATTAGATTCATTAAAAATCAATAAACTTGTTTAAATTCAAATCTGTTTTATTTTGAACTTGTTTAAGTACAAAATCCAACACAATTAAATTTCTACAAGTGTAATAAAATTTAAATTAACTAAAGTAAATAAATTACAGATTCGAAGGAAACAGAATCGAATGTAACAGATTCGAATAAGGCACTGTTCGAGTCTAATGACAGATTCGAAGTCCCTGGGCTTCTCGAGTATAATGACAGATTCGAGAAAAGCCCTATGAACAGATTCGAATTGCCGACGGCCATTATTTCAACAAAAACCCAAGATTTTAACCATTTTGAACTTAGCAAATCACATACATTAGTTCAACTAGGTTCTAATCAAGGATTTATGCTTTTAATTTAACTGTTTATCAGTCCAAAATGGGTAATTTTGCAAAAACCCTATTTTGACTCTTAAACACTCAAAAATCGATGATTTGGCCTGAAATTGTGTATAAAACTACATGAAACTTGTACAATCAAGTTGATTATACCTAGGTACAGTAGTAGAATCGAACACACAAGCTTTAAACTCGACAAAGTGTCGTTTAGGAGAAATATGATACATTCGACAATAGATTCGAAATCGCCACAGTAGGTTCGAGTGTATAGATTCGAAAACAGTAAGTCTTAAATGACTTCACTGTTGCCCTATATATACCACCAACTCTCGATTCTAAGGATAGACTCGAATCTACTGACAGATTCGAAGTCTTACCACTTCGAGTCTGTCGTAGATTCGAAACCACCAAACACTTAGAAAAATTTTCGAAAATTTTGAAATAACTTCAACTTTTCCAACGTTTTTCTACGGTATCGTGTAACAAGATAAACTATGCCTAATCTTTTACCCTAAGCACAAGATATTTCACGCAATGTTTATTTTATCCAACTTTTGAATGCACCCTCAGTAATTTTTGACCTTTTACCTAAGTAAAAATTAAACTAAAATAAAATAAAATAAAATAAAATAAACTAAACTAAGGTAGAAGTAAGATAAAGTAAAATAAAATAAAATAAAATAAGATAAGTAAAACTAGAAAATTTTAAACTTGACTAAAAATTTAACTAAGACTTACATTAAACTTATTAAAATTAACAACCTATGCTAAACTCTAAATAAAATATTTTTGATGAGTATAGTCTAAGAAAGGTTCAATCAGATAGCGATGTCAGATACTTACTTTCAGTACTTAAACTTTCACACTTAGGAATTTTTTGATTCCTTTGATTGTTTGTCGTGACATACCTATTCAGCCGATTGTTGGTATTTTACCCCGTTAAACATTCTACACTTCGGAATATCTCTTGGCATTTTTATTTATCAGGAAATGATCTTACGTGACTCAGACATAGACATACTTTTATGATCAAGGCACACAGACAAAGATTCTAACTTGTTGGTATTTGCAAACTTTCTTTAAAAGACAAACATCGGACACAGGTCTGTATTTTCATACAACAAAGTGTCTTAGTTCGACTTAAGGTTTATTTTTAAAGTTAGCAGACAGCGGTGACAGGTCTGTACTGACGTACAACAAAGCGACATATCTGCTAACCCGAATCTAAACAGAGACAACAGGTCTGTACTTACGTACAACAGAGTTGCATGTTTTCGACTCTCAGTTTTATATGATATTTCTATTCTTTCCATTTTCAGATGTATTTGATGTTGCCATACATCCCCAGAAAGTTTGCATACCTCATTTAGACCCAATGTTTGTATGTCTTGTACATAAAAATTAAGACCGATTGGTCGTACATCTAAGTTAGTTACACGCTTGACTTTTTCTAGAATATTTTATTAGCCTTGAGATTCCCTATATGTATTATGCCTACCAACACATCAAACTAAATAAAGTATAACACTTAGGATTTAGTTGCATTATGTGTGAAAGCCTAAACACTTAGAGTCTGTAACGACTGTGCTAATTTTCGTCACTTTGAACCTATGTATCTAAGACTTAACTCTTTTTTCTGATATTCTCTTTTTTTTGTATTTTTGTAATTTTCTCTCTTTTTTCTTTTGTTTTTCATAAGAAAAAGCAGTAAAATAAGCTAACCTACTAACTTACTAAAAATAGAAACTTACTAAAAATAGAAACTTACCTAAATTAGCAGACTACTGTAAAGAAAGAAATACTACGACTCTAAAAGAAAATAAACTTACTACTACTAAGGCCAAATTACTCTGGGTTGCGCATTCCATTCAGTTGAATTAAATACTAAAACCGTGACTTATCAAACGCTTTGGTAAATAAATCTGCATTATTATCTTCTGTTGCCACTTTTACCAGTTTGATTAAGTTCTTTTCAGCACAATCACGAATAAAATGATGCCTTATGTCTATGTGCTTTGTTTTGTTGTGTTTAACTGGATTATTAGTTATAGCAATAGTAGATTGATTGTCTATCCTAATTGGAGTTTGAGTGTAAGCCAAACCGTAATCCTGCAATTGTTGTTGTATCCACAGAACCTGTGAGCAGCAACTACCAGCAGCAACATACTCGGCCTCGCACGTTGACACGGCTACCGATGTTTGTTTCTTGCATTGCCAGGATACCAACCTCCCTCCTAGGAACTGACAACCTCTAGTCGTTGATTTGCGCGTCAAGCTGCATCCTCCGTAGTCAGAATCTGTGAACGCCTCCAACTCTAGATCTCCCTCCGCGTGATACCAAAGTCCCAGCTTCGGTTTCGACTTGAGGTATCGTAGAATCCGCTTCACAGCTTTCATATGCATCTCCTTCGGATTCGCTTGAAACCTAGCACAAATACACACAGCAAACATAATGTCAGGTCTTGAAGCAGTTAAATACATAAGTGATCCAATCATGGCCCGATATAATGTCGGATCCACATCGGTATCACTTTCAGTACACGGTCCGAGGTTGTGATTCACTTGAATCGGCGTGCTGAAATGGGCAGTCAACTTTGTTCCTTCCATCCCGAAACGTTCTAATATGTCATAGACATACTTAGTCTGATGGATAAACATCCTTTCCTTCTTTTGGTCAACTTGTAACCCTAAAAAGAAATTTAACTCTCCCATAGCACTCATCTCGAACTTAGACTTCATCACCTTCTCGAAATCTTTGCACATCTGTTCGTCTGAAGATCCAAAGATGATATCATCGACGTACACTTGTACCAAGATAAAGTGATCTCCCTTCCTCTTAACAAAGAGAGTACTATCTATCCTACCCCTTTCAAAACCGTTCTCTAACAGATGGTTGGATAGAGTCTCATACCATGCCCTAGGTGCCTGATGTAATCCGTATAGAGCCTTATCTAAGCGATATACTCTATCAGGATATTTTGGATCTGTAAATCCGGGCGGTTGTTCTACATACACCAACTCCTTCACTTTCCCATACGAGAAAGCACTCTTAACGTCTAACTGATATACCTTAAAGCCTTTGAAGGAGGCAAACGCTAGAAACAACCTAATGGCTTCTAGCCTTGCTACTGGTGCAAAAACCTCGTTGTAATCGATTCCCTCCTCTTGGTTGAAACCCTTTACAACTAACCTAGCCTTGTTGCGCGTGACTATACCCCGATCGTCTCTTTTGCACTTAAAAATCCATTTGGTTCCTATGGCAATTTCCCCTCGAGGTAACGGAACTAACTCCCACACTTCTAGTTTCCTAAATTGCGAAAGTTCTTCCTGCATCGCTTCAACCCAAGAGTTATCCTTAAGTGCCATTTGCACATTTTTAGGCTCTACTTGCGATATGAAACGTGTATATAGACATGTGTGATATGCCTCGGAGTCGTTTATCATCGACAACAACACAGTGTTGTTATTTACACTACTCCGAGTCCTCACACCCTCATTAGGATTTCCTATGATGCTTTCTATTGGATGGTTCTTGTTAATCCTAGAGGTCTCTATTTCATCAACCCTTAGATTATCTCCTAAGTTAGATCCTATTTCACCTAATGGGGGAACAGGCTCAGCTTCTACATTTTCCTCCTCATGGACGTTTTCCTCAGAGTTGGAACTCGATGCTTGAGTCTGATTCTCAGTGTTAGGTGCCTCTTGATCAGCAACTTTTGGAGACCCATCTACAGTCGCAGTAGGCTCGGATGTAGATTCGAACGTGGTCCTCGGAAAGATATGGCCATCGTCATTTAGGTGCAACGTCGCCATGTCTTTTTCGATTGTACCTGCATCATCATCCAAAGGAATGTTAAATGTCTCAAATAACTTATCATAGTCAAATATCCATTCCGGACCAGTTTGGGGTTCATGTGTATAACTTGTAACTTCAATGTTATACACAATCTCCACAGTACCATTTGTTTTGTTAAACACCCGTTTGTTTGGTGAGTTCGGCACATAACCTAGGAAGTATCCTTCGTCAGCCTTTTCACCAAACTTCGGTTGATGTTTTGTTCTTAAAATAGTGCATGGTACTCCAAACGGTTCGAATCCAGTTAAGTTAGGTGGCCGTTTATTCAAAATTTCATAGCATGTTTTGTTCAATGATTTGACTGTAAGGACTCGGTTTAAATATGGCACGCGGTATTCACTGCCTCCCCCAAAACATGGTAGGAAGCTTTGAATCCGAAAGCATAGTCCTTGCAGCTTCAATCAAAGTTCTATTTTTACGTTCGGCCACCCCATTCTGTTGAGGTTCATATGGTGCACTGAATTGATGCACTATGCCCTTTGATAGGCAATATACACCAATTACAGTGTTTTTAAATTCAGTCCCATTATCACTACGAATATATTTAACCCTTTTTTCGTATGAGTTTTCCACTTGGTCTAAGAACCCGATGAGCTTTGAAGCCGTCTCGTCCTTTGTACCTAAAAAGAAAACCCAAGAAAAACGTGAGTAATCGTCAGTGATAACTAAGCAAAACCAACTACCTCCTATACTCCTTTTGTTGATAGGGCCGAAAAGGTCCATATGCAACAGATCGAATGTTGAGGCGATTGAATTCTGCTTCTTGGACTTGTGTGTCTTTTTATGCTGTTTGCCCTTCATGCACGGTAGACACTTGTCTTCAAATTGAAAGCTCTTCATTGGCACACCCTGCACCAGTCCATTCTTCGTTATGTAATTCATCTTCCTTAGGTGCAGGTGAGCCATGCGTCTGTGCCACAGTACGGATTCCGTCTCCGAAGCTTTGGATAATAGACAGATTGGCCCCATCGAACTCTCCGGCTTGTTCATATCCAGCATGTACAAGTCGTTCTTCCTTGGCACCCGCATCAGTACCCATTCTTCAGGAATTTTGAATCCCGGCTTTAGCACTAACGCCTCAGTGTCAGTAAATAACACCGAGTTCTTCCTATCACAGATTTGAGATACACTAATGAGATTGTGAACCAGTTTATCAACGTGATAAACTTGGTCCAACGTGATTGTCCTATTAGTGACCACTCCGGTACCCGTGATATTTCCACCTTTGTTACCCGCGAATGATACGAATCCCCTATTACCTCCCTTGAAGTCTGTGAGTAGACTTCTTTCCCCCATCATGTGCCTGGAGCAACCACTGTCGACGAACCACTTGTTGTTTGGACATGTAGTTATCTCCTTTGAGTTATCAGATTCCACGTTGGCCATCTGAGCAGCAAACTCCAGCACTGTCTGATCATTCGCCTTCTCTACCCACATCGGACTGCTGTCCCGTGTGGTCTGCTCGTCCCCATCACATCCAGTTTCTGTGACTTCAGCCATGAAGGCTCTAGCATTTGACTCAGGATGTGAACTCCAATCATACGTACCATCTAGCTGTCTGTCTGAGGTGACATTTGATAGTAGACCCGCTAGATTGGCCTGACCAGATGATGAATTCGGAAGATATCGTTGTTGGGACTGATTTTGGTACTGTCCCTGATGCTGACTCTGTCCTTGGTATGTCTCTACCTTCGGTCTCTGACACTCCCTGGCGAAGTGTCCCAATCCCTGACAGTTGTAGCATTTGACTTTGGACTTATCAAATCCTATCCCCTTGTTATTCATCTGCAGATTCCTCCCAGTTCTCTTAATGAATCGCTTAACCCTCTGGGTCACCATGGCCAGTTGCCATTTAAGATCCATTTCCTCTAAGTCATCAGGGTCGACCTGATCGTAATCCTCGTCCCATAGAGCAGGATCGTTAATCTTCCCTTGAACACAATTTCCGTATGCGGCCACAAAAGAAGCAAGTAGATTGAAATGCTCTTCCGCAGACTTTGCGCTCATGGGCATTTTCGAATAACTCTGAGATGGTGAAGCCTGATGTACTTGGGGCTGCGGTTCTTCCGATCTTCCTAATCCTAAGAACGCGCGATTCAATGAGTCTTCGGACTCTGCTGGTGACGATGTCTCTCCAGTGAAAAACGCTGTAGCAGGCTTCGGTTCTGCTGCCGCTGAAGATTTTGTTGTTTTTCCAAAATACATTGCTGGATTCTGGACTTGTTCGTAATCAGTCTTAGTCTTCAGGAGCTCGAAGTGATATGCCCTCAACGTTCCCACTATATCATCCAGAGATTGAGTGTACTACTTGTCTTCATTCAGCTTGATCATTGCCACGTATATAGCCCATTTGGCTGGTAGGGCATCAAGAAGCTTGTTGTTCTTGTCAGTATTGGTAAACTCAATCCCATGACTCTCAAGTTCCGTCAATAGATGATAGAACCGGGTGATGATGTCATCCAGTTGTTCATCCTTTAATGCCTTGAATATTGCGAACTGTTGTTTTAACAGCTCTATACGCTTTCTCCTAACTCTAGGATTTCCCTCACACCGTTTTTCTAGCGACTCCCAAAGTTCTTTTGATGTCCTCTGAGTCCTAAATGTGTGTAGAATATCCTGCGGTAACGCCATTCGGATTAGAGAGAAAGCTTTGTTTTCGGCTTCAAATAGTTTCTTGTCATCCTCCTTCATCATTTGGTATAACAAGACCTTTTGACGGCCTTCTACTTCTGACACCGGTGGAATATACCCTTAGTCGATGCACACCCACATGCGCATATCGTTGAAACGTACGAAGTCAGTAAAATGGTCTTTCCACCAGTAATAGTCCTCGACCTTCATCAGCTTAGGCGGTGCGTTTGCCTTTCCGACCTCGTGGTCCATTTCTAGGAATTTCTGAAGATTTGACATCTTTTCAAAAGAAATTGAGTTTAAACTTAATTAATTTAATTCGAAACTGATTTAGACTAACTTTTTCGAATCTAGGTAGATTCGAAACTAATTAAGGGTAAATCTTTTGGGATTAAATTCGATTAAGTGTTAAAATTCAATTAGATTCGAAATTATGGCAGATTCGAGAAAGTCCTTAGAGTCGATGGTCCTTAGATTCGAAGACAGCAAACTCGAAGTAACAGCAGATTCGAAACTAAGCTAGACTCGAAATAAACTCGAAACTAAGCTAGACTCGAGATCCTATTCGAATGAAGCAACAGACTCGAAACAAGGGAGATTCGAAACCTACTAAAACAGACTCGAAAGGGAGCGGATTTAGAATAGACTCGAGACTAAAGTGAAACCCTAATTGCCCCTATTAGATTCGAGCGCCGCAAACTCGAAAAACAGTGAATACTTTGATTTTTTAACGATTTTCAGATTAAACCAGTATTTTTCTAACGAAAAATAATGGTTTCGATCAAAAACGAGAAAAACCACAAAGTATTTGCTGAATATTAATTTGCTAAGCTCAAAAACTCGATTTTGAGAGAAAAACCGTCCAACTAGCGTCAAGAAACCTAGAATGTATTTGATGAACACAAAGAACACCAAGAACACTCCGTAGGCTCTGATACCACTTGTAAGGTCTACCACTACTAGATCTATCTAGACGCGGATCCGTGAACGAGTGCAGAATCCTCGTTAACGGTTAGACGGACAACTCTCAACTACGAAACACGGAGACTATTAGACGCTGAAAGAACGACTGACGAACGATCCTACGAACTAATTCTCTCCGAAACGGACCTAAAGCTGATGATAAACTCGAGATCGCCTTAAGCTCAATTCCTCACGAATTCTGCTAAAAGTCTGCTAATGACTCGAGTCTATCCCTAATTATAGACCCTGATTCGAGTCTGATGTGGGCCAAACTCGAATCTGGCCCAAGGCCCATTCGAGTCCGTCCACAAAGACACTCTCGAATCTAGCCTTCATTCGAATCTAAGGCTACATTCGAATCTATCACAGATTCGAATGCCAAGCCTTAATTGATTCGAATCTAACTCATTTGCTCAAAAACCTAAGTGTTGAAACTTATGTTTTTACTAATGCTTGAATTAATCTTTGATTTTTATGTTTGGACTTCTTGTAATATGTTACATCAAGTTCAAACACACAATCAATAACAGACAAACATAGATAAACATATATATCAAAACACTCGTTTAACCAAAATGTCTTAAACCACAATGTTAGATCGATTAGACTGCTATCGTCACACAGGGTGTACCAACAATATATATGCACTTTAATATATAGACAATTAAAGTATAGGAGTGTGGGTGTTCGTGTTATGTATTCTATACATATTGTATGTATTTGTTTTAAGTATTGGCATATAAATGAAACTTCCAAGATTCACATTGATGAAAAATGTGCATAATTGCATCAAATTAAAGTATAGGGACATGAGTATGATCATATATAAATATATATATATATATATATATATATATATATATATATATATATATATATATATATATATATATATATATATATATATATATCTATATAATTGACATCAAGCATGTGTTTATGTCCAATAGATACAAGACTAATAATTCATAAACATTTTGATCATCTTTTGAATGAAGGCTTTTCAATAAGTATATGTTGAATGTACATGTATTTCATTGTCATGATAATTAAAGGAAAGCATATAGTAAGATTTTAATGATAAGAAATGCAAGTAAAGTCAAAGAATTACCTAATACATGCCCATGAAATGCATAAAAACACATAAGGTCATTAAATCATGTCAATATAAATCATGAGTTAATTCAACAAAGTCTGAAATGACACGAGAAGTCAATAATACAATAAGTCCATACATAAGCTACAGAAAGTTCAAGAATTTAACAGAAATATACAATTATGTTATGTAATGCCATAAAAGCTTATGAACATTGTTTGTCATACATTTAACAGGTTGAGCTAAATCTGAACCATTTTATAAAGTCAAAGTCGGTAAAGCCAAGCCAGAAATGTCAAGTTAAAGTAATTAAAGTCAAGTCCAGTCAATAAAGGAAAGCAAAAGTCAGAGAAGCAAGTTAGAGCTAAAGTCAGTAAAGTCAAAACTAAAGTCTGTAAAGTCAATTGCTAAATCCTGAGACTCAGGTGGTGGATTTAATCCGCTTGCAAAAGTCAAAGTCAACAGCCATGCAATAAAAACAGTAACTGTGAGTTATAGATATAACTGTATACATGTTTGTCTTCATGTGAGACATATTGTTGTTCTAGCTTTTTTTGAAATCTATATGCTCAGCTAGAATGTGACCTGTGCAGACCTTGGTACGGTGATGCCCTGTGGTTCATGATAGCTTTTAATATGTCATCATGCACACATGTCTTTACAATCTGAATTAGTTTTGGATATATTATTGTTGCTATCTTGATTCATTACTTGAATATTTTCAGTCATTTGCCATGATATCAATGCTTTCATATGCTTCCGCATAATTCAAGTCTGAGAAAGTCTATGTCAGTCTATGATTAAGTCTACTTCGATGTTTGCCCACGTTGTCTTACTGGTAGCTAGCCCAGTATGTGGTTGGCCCCCACTTTTAAAAGCGTGTGCGTGGGATTAAACATCATCCGCTCTTAAGTCCTATGTCTCACAATGTCTGGCTGATAGCGGCAGTCATGTCAAAATCGCGCTTAAAGTCAAAGTCAGAGCTTAAAGTCAAAAGTCAAGTCTCCGCTTAAAATTGTCATGGCATGTTAACTGTTAAATCTATAATATCACTAAGCACCGCTTACAGTTGTTGTTGAATTTTTTTACAGGTTTAATCAAAGGAAAAGGTCCAGCTGACCCAAGTCTTTAGGATCTGCACGCTTGAATTTGAAGTCATTAGACCACTACTGAATGTGCAATTGGTATTGATTGATGGCAATAATGGTGGTGGTTTGGGTAGATCAGTGCTATGTGTTGTGATTATGTATTAGATTAGTGTCCTTGTGCCCTTTTGTAGTTTACTTTTAAACTTATTGTAAAATAATCCTAATTTCTGTAATGACTTAATTCCGCATTTTATTAATTCTATCTTAGTTGTGATTGATGCTGTATTGCTCCTTGGGACCTAGTCATTCAGGACTGCCCTGTAAGGGACGGTCTTGACAGGATGGTATCAGAGCAATAGTTTGAGTGAATCAAGTATTACGAAAGTAATACTTGGTCTCAAACTTAAGCAATACATAAGTGTCAATCATGCTAGGTGGCTTGAACTGAGATAGGACGTACAGACTATTAGGATGAGAAAAAAAAGGGTACATAGTCACTAAGTCTATTAAACTGAAAGTCACTTGAATTTTTATTTTTCAGTAAGGATGTCTGGACAAGGAGAAATTCCTGATAATGTCACGCCTCAGCAATTGTTTGAGATGATACAACAACTGTTAGCACAACAAAATGAACAACACGTCAAACTAATCCAAGAACAGTTTCAGGCTCGTGACGAGGCTGAAGCAAAGCGTAAGGCTGATAAAAAGAACAAAAGAAAGGATAAGCAAATCCATAATGACAAGTCTGATTCTGATAACTCCAATGAAAATGTCCACACTGAAAAACCAAAAGGCTGCCGATTCAAAGACTTTAAGTCCAGTGGTGCCTTGACATTTGAGGGTATTGTAGACCCTATCCAGGCATTGGACTGGATTTGTCACACAGAAGAGATTTTCAGTATCTCTGAGTGTTTAGATTCACAAAGGGTCAAGTTCGCTACTGCCTTATTTGTCGGAGCTGCCCGCGCATGATGGAAGACACAGAGGAGTATCTACGGAGAGGACGTCGTCCAAACACTTGAATGGGAGCAATTCCTCGACATGTGCAATGCTAAGTATTGTCCCGCGGATCAGCAAGATAGAATGGAAGTTCAATTGATGCAACTGACTCAAGGCGACAAGACGGTCGACGAATACGAGCACGAGTTCTCGCGATTGTGTGGCTATTCATCTTATCAAGTAGCCACAGAAGAAAGAAAAATGAATCGTTTTCGTAGAGGATTGAACCCAAAGTATCGTCAGCCGATGAGTGGTAACAAATACAAGACGTACTTGGAGATGGTGGAAGCAGCCAGACAAATTGAAAGCGAATATCGAGAGTATGGTAAACAACTAAGCGCAACTCAGATCAGTCCCACATGTCCTTCTCCACCAAAGAAGCAACGGTTCAGTAGATTCTTCAAGACAGGAAAGACTCAGTCTCAACAAACTCATCAGTATAGCTCTCCTCAGAAGGCCAAGTCTTATGCGATTCAATCAGAACAACGAGTGTGCAAAAGGTGTAGGAAATCACATATTGGGTTATGTAATCCAATGGATGTGATATGTTATATTTGCAGCAAAATAGGTCATAGTAGCAAGGAATGCCCAACGAAAGGTCTTGGTTGTTCCACGTGTGGAAAACCTGGACACTTTAATCATCAATGTCCAATGAGAACCAACAGTTAATCTCAGTCGTATGCCGGAGGTTCAACAATGAAGAGCACTGCTGCAACTCCGTCAGCTAAAGCCCATGCTTATCATATCACAGCTGAGGAAACAGAGGACATGCCAAATGCAGCCATGAGTACGTTTGCTAATTGAATACCTATCATGCATCATTTGGTTTTACTACAAACTGTTCAATTATCTCTACAGCACTTTCATATCGATTAACCAAGTCACTTGCCTAGCATTCTGCTACCCTTGATATTGAAACAGCCACAAATAAACATGATTTGCTCACTAATAACGATGTCTTCAATCTCGACTTCATTCTGATTCCATAGAAACATTTTTAAAAATAGGATCGCTAAGGAGATCAGAAGAAAGATTTTCTATTCTTGATTTAAATTTCTCCTTTAATCAGAAGTTTTTACCTATAAGCTATATAGGTATCAGTGTTTGAATCATGTATGATTCAAAAAGCTTTAAGGAAACCCAATGTCAAAGTCGATTGAAATCAAAGAAGTCTGGGGCACAAAGCTAAAGTCAAACAAGAAATAAAGAGAAATTCTATAAAAATTAAGCGATTGGTCTTGAATGACCAATGAAAGTCAATGAAAAGTCTATACACAAGTATATATGGAATTCTATTCCATTGGTTGTCTATAAAAGTCTTGGTTGAAGCAAATAAAGTAACCCCCTGAACTCAGGGATTACAAAAGAGTTATAAGCTCTCTTAATAATTAAATTGATATCCGAATGAATAGAAAATACTGAATCTCGAAGTGTAAGACAATACAGAAAAGTATAAGTGAGAAGCAGGAAATCTAAAATTCTTATATTGATTGCGTAAGGCAACCGTTAAAATGATAATATTGAGAAACCAATTTGTATTGGTTATAAAAGCCAAAGAAGCGTAAATCATGAAATACAGATGGTGCTCAATAAACACCTGAATGTTTATGTCAGATTATGGGAATACATAGATACTTTGTATTTCCCTCAGTTACGTTTATCTGAACATAGACAACTTCGGGGACGAAGTTATGCGTGGTGGAGCCCATTCTGTAACAACCTAAACTTTAATTAACGTCAATCAGCAACAACAAACATGATTAGCAATAATTAACAAGTTTAGAGTTAAATAATATGTTAAATGTAATATTAATTACATTTATTAACTATGTATTTTTATAGAAGTTAATAAAAGTTACAACTAAATTATGAGTTTTAATTATAAAATTGGTTGTGTCAAAATAAAATAAAGGTTATAAGTTAAAAGTGATAAAATGAAGTTAAGACAACTTTTGTGGTCAAATTGTGAAATTAAACAAACTTTATTTAGTTAAAACCCCCAATTATATGTATCAGCTTTTTTTTATCAAATTAATGGCACTAGAAATTCTCCTCAATCTCTCTTCCAACAGCTACGGTTTACTCACAAGTTCATCACCGAGCTTGATTTAAATCAAGAATCGAATCAAAGAAACATCAAGCATCAAAGTCTACAAAGAACACAAGGTAAATTTATCACCTAAATTGTTTTAATGAGTATGTATGGAGCTTACGGCTCCTGGAAAATTTTATGAATTCAAAAAGCTTCAAAATAATGAAATTGAACATCAAAGGGTGTTAAAAATCAGATTATAAGTTCATGCAAGTTCTTGTAAAATGTTTAATTGAAGATTCTAGCATTTTGAGGGTTTAAAAATTAAGTTTGAAACAAAATTCATCATGTTTCTGAAATGGCTTTTTGTTCTGTTTTGAGGTCTCTAACCTAGATGTCAAGAGGCCATAGTCTTTGACTTTAATTCTAGCTTGACTGGTGATTGTTGGTTGATCAATTAAGCACTCTAATCGCCCATAATTCTTTCAATTTTTCTGCACAAAACAACCTATGTGAGTGTGTTTGTCCTGCGGTCAATCAACAGCAGCCGTAGCATATATATATATATATATATATATATATATATATATATATATATATATATATATATATATATATATATATATATATATATATATATATATATATATATATATATATATATTCTGTGCAGTGTGTGTGTATGTGGACAGTATGTATGTATGCTGTCAAACAGAAAGTGTATTCAACATTTCCTTTATATTTTAAGTTCTGATATATGCATGTGTGGTGTCAGTGTCTGTGTGTGTTGATGTATAAGTAAAACAGAAGCAATCACAGCAGAGACCTACCGAAACCTTATGGTTTCGGTAATTCCCTTGTACCGAAACAAAACAGCACCAGAAGCCTTTTTCATTCATTTAAACATATAAATGGTGTGTGTATGTGTGTGGACAGCAGCAATAAAAATATTCCAGCTGTAATCCTTCCCTTTTTGTGTGTGTGCGTGTCAACATATAAACAACACCAGAGACATCAGCAGCCCTGTCCTTTACTATATAAGTCAAATGTATGTGTGGGTATTAGGTAGCAACTTTTTCCTTTTTATGCACATGAAACTCGGATGTATGCAGCTGTTAAAATCAAAACCCACAGCACCTGATAATTTAAATAAGGACAAGTCTTTCATGTGTGTGTGGACAGCAACAATGATAATTCCAGTAGCTTTTTGTTTCATATTTATAGTATGTGTGTGCTGATCGAATGTGATAGAAACAGTCACAGCAACCATTTTAATTCTTCTTGAATCTTTGCTCTCTCGGATGTGAGGCAGTCAATGTAACAGTCCAGCATCTAGACCTTTATTTCCTTTATTTTGTTTCTCTTTACATAAATAAAGTGTGTGTGTGCAGAGTGTGTAGAAGAAAGCAACAGCTCTCTCTTTTAAACATTTATCTCGGTTGATGCATGCTTATGTGAGCTGTGTTTGACAGAATCTATAACAAAAGCATAAAGCAACCTGCAGCCCATTCCTTTTCTATTTTGTTGCAATGTAAATCTAGAATATATGTGTGTTGTGCGTATATATATGCAATCTTTTATATCTTTCTATCATAAAGATAGTATGTGTGTGTGTGCAGAATTTTCTGTGTGTTTGTTTCTGATTTGGTTTGAGAAGAAAAGAGTGACAGCACCCATATTCGGTTTTATGGGCTGTCCAAAACAGAAAACAGCAATCAAACAGTCCTTAATTACTTGGATGTATACAATGTAGGTGTGGCTGCCAAACTAAAACAGGAACATCACTAATTCTTGAAATATATAGATACATACATGTGCAAATTAGTGACAGCATTAATAAATATACATATACACATACTTTGTGTGCTGAAAAAGAATGATTGAGGCAGCAACATGATTTATATATATGCCCTTTAATATATAGACAATTAAAGTATAGGAGTGTGGGTGTACGTGTTATGTATTCTATACATAATGTATGTATTTGTTTTAAGTATTGGCATATAAATGAAACTTCCGAGATTCACATTGATGAAAAATGTGCATAATTGCATCAAATTAAAATATAGGGACATGAGTATGATCATATATATATATACATATATATATATATATATATATATAATTGACATCAAGCATGTGTTTATGTCCAATAGATACAAGACTAATAATTCATAAACATTTTGATCATCTTTTGAATGAAGGCTTTTCAATAAGTATATGTTGAATGTACATGTATTTCATTGTCATGATAATTAAAGGAAAGCATAAAGTAAGATTTTAATCATAAGAAATGCAAGTAAAGTCAAAGAATTACCTAATACATGCCCATGAAATGCATAAAAACACATAAGGTCATTAAATCATGTCAATATAAATCATGAGTTAATTCAACAAAGTCTGAAATGACACGAGAAGTCAATAATACAATAAGTCCATACATAAGCTACAGAAAGTTCAAGAATTTAACAGAAATATCAATTATGTTATGTAATGCCATAAAAACTTATGAACATTGTTTGTCATACATTTAATAGGTTGAGCTAAATCTGAACCATGTTATAAAGTCAAAGTCGGTAAAGCCAAGGCAGAAATGTCAAGTTAAAGTAATTAAAGTCAAGTCCAGTCAATAAAGGCAAGCAAAAGTCAGAGAAGCAAGTTAGAGCTAAAGTCAGTAAAGCCAAAACTAAAGTCTGTAAAGTCAATTGCTAAATCCTGAGACTCAGGTGGTGGATTTAATCCGCTTGCGAAAGTCAAAGTCAACAGCCATGCAATAAAAATAGTAACTGTGAGTTATAGATATAACTGTATACATGCTTGTCTTCATGTGAGACATATTGTTGTTCTACCTTTATTTGAAATCTATATGCTCAGCTAGAATGTGACCTGTGCACACCTTGGTACGGTGATGCCCTGTGGTTCATGATAGCTTTTAATATGTCATCATGCACACATGTATTTACAATCTGAATTAGTTTTGGATATATTATTGTTGCTATCTTGATTCACTACTTGAATATTTTCAGTCACTTGCCATGATATCAATGCTTTCATATGCTTCCGCATAATTCAAGTATGAGAAAGTCTATGTCAGTCTATGATTAAGTCTACTCCGATGTTTGCCACGTTGTCTTACTGGTAGCTAGCCCAGTATGTGGTTGGCCCCCACTTTTAAAAGCGTGTGCGTGGGATTAAACATCATCCGATCTTAAGTCCTATGTCTCACAATGTCTGGCTGATAGCGGCAGTCATGTCAAAATCGCGCTTAAAGTCAAAGTCAGAGCTTAAAGTCAAAAGTCAAGTCTCCGCTTAAAATTGTCATGGCATGTTAACTGTTAAATCTATATCTCACTAAGCACCTTACAGTTGTTGTTGAATTTTTTTACAGGTTTAATCAAAGGAAAAGGTCCAGCTGACCCAAGTCTTTAGGATCTGCACGCTTGAATTTGAAGTCATTAGACCACTACTGAATCTGCAATTGGTATTGATTGATGGCAATAATGGTGGTGGTTTGGGTAGATCAGTGCTATGTGTTGTGATTATGTATTAGATTAGTGTCCTTGTGCCCTTTTGTAGTTTACTTTTAAACTTATTGTAAAATAATCCTAATTTCTGTAATGACTTAATTCCGCATTTTATTAATTCTATCTTAGTTGTGATTGATGCTGTATTACTCCTTGGGACCTAGTCATTCAGGACTGCCCTGTAAGGGACGGTCTTGACAAAGTTCTCCTATTAAAACCCCAATGGCAACCAATGTAAAGTTGGATGCAGATGCCAGTGGCAAAGCTGTTTCAGTAACAGCTTACAGAGGTATGATTGGGAGCTTGCTGTATTTAACTGCTAGTAGACCTGATATTATGTTTGCTACTTGTTTATGTGCTAGGTTCAAAGCTGATCCAAAAGAATCACATCTAGCTGCTATAAAAAGAGTCTTCAGATACCTTAAGGGTACACCAGGTTTGGGTGTTTGGTATTCAGATTATGATTTTGCAGGTTGCAGGCTATTCAGATTATGATTCTGCAGGTTGCAGGCTAGACAAGAAAAGCACAACAGGTGGATGTCAACTCCTTGGTGGTAAGTTGATAAGTTGGTGTAGCAAGAAGCAAAACTCAGTGTCTACTTCTACTACTGAAGCTGAGTACATTGCTGCTGGAAGCTGCTGTGGGCAGATTCTGTGGATGCAGCATCAGCTTGAAGACCATGGCCTTGTATATAGCAAAACTCCTATTCTGTGTGATAATACAAGTGCCATAGCTATATCCAACAACCCAGTGTTTCAATCCAGAACAAAGCATATAGAGGTCGGACATCACTTTATCAGAGATCACATTCAGAAAGGTAATGTGGAGGTAAGTTTTATTTCCACTGATGAACAGCTTGCAGACATTTTCACCAAACCTCTTGATGAAAACAGGTTTAATTACCTTGTCAGCAAGCTGGGCATGTTAAACAAAAGTGACTAGGTGTCTTTAATGTTCTAAGACTTTATATGTCTCACACTGCTCAAGTTCTTTCAGAACAGCTTAGACAGAACAGGTTATGCATGTTCTATACTTAGTTGTTTTCTGTAAAACTTGAACAACTTGAGCGTATAACAGGTTTGGCAAATAAAAGCTTATATGTCAAGCCTGATCTGATGATCAAACCTCCACCCTGATCACTCTCTCAATCTGTCATACAAGGCATTGTCTTGTAACCTGATCAGCTATTGAACACAACCTGTTCTTACATGGCTGAACAGGTTGAAGGAACAGCTTGAAGAGTGAACAGCTTGTGATGACCCTGCTCATCACAGGTTTGACCATCAGCTTAGACCTGGTGCAGCAGGAGACACGACCAGCTGCTGTTCGATACCCCAGGTTTCTGAGCCTCATCTTCAAGCACATTTGTGGTGAGCATTTGTACAACTCTCAGCCTTTACTTCATACTGCTGCCTTCCCTGTAATAGGGAATAGAGTTTTCTACACTACTGTTCTTCAAATGAGCCTCCTCTGTCAACACCCATGAGGAGGTTGTTAGGATTGGTGGAAGGACCCTGTGATGTGAGGGTGGATCCAGAACCTGCTCCCAGAAGAAAATCCAAAGCCAGGGCCAAGCTTGTTAAAAGGACCCTGGAAACCACTGAAGCTGGGCCTGTCTCCAAGAAGGCCAAAACAGCTCAGTCTGAGTCTGCATTCTTAGCCTCTGTGGCTGAGGGGGAGTAGGCTCCTCACCCTGGTTCATTCGTTGAACCTGAAGCCTCTGTGGCTGGTGCCTCTGTGGCACCTGAGACTATGGAACAGGACAACCCACCTGTTTCTGACATAGTCTCTAAACCTGTCCAGTCTGAACCTCTCATTTCCTCTCCAACATCCCCCACCTCATCTCACATTCTATACCAACGCAAAAAGAAACCAACAGCCCAAACTAGCACCTCTGTTCCCTCTCAACAGGGTTCAGTTGAAAAAGAAGCTACCCCTGCTACCTCTCCTATTTTGGGAGAAGGAACAACACAATTGGAGCATGCTTCACTCCACCCTGTGTCAACCCCAAGTCAGCCTAGACCCTCTGGTTCCTCCCAACGAGAGCCAGTTGTACAAATGGAGACAACCACATCAACTATTCCAGCCTCCCAACAGGCTGAAAATATTGAAAGACAGGAGTTCTCTCCACTCCATACTGTGTCCACACTGTCCCCACTTCATACTTCTCTACACCCTGAGTCTGCACGAGGTGTCCACCCTGCTGGCTTAGACCAACCAGCAGATCAGCCTCAAACTTCTGCTCCTCATGATGCAGCTGTTCAACTCCAAACAGCTGCTGAAGGACCCACAACTCTAGCTGATGAACCTCAGGTAATAGAACATCCATTTGGTGAGGCTAATCCCTTTATGCAAACTGCATCAGCAGGTTTCACCACTGCTGATGTTGAAATGCAAATTCCATCTCCCCATGATGAGGTACTTTTAAACCAAGGTACTGCAGAGGGAACAACCACTGGCCTTAATGAAGGCGCTGCAAAAAAAGTAGTGTCCGAAAGGCTACCCTCCTCTACCCCCTCTCCTGATGATGCAGCTACTGCCACTGCTGAAGGACCCATCGACCCCTCCAAGCTGGGCCACATTACTTTTGCCCAGGCTATGGAGCTTCTTTCCAAAATACCCTCTCCCTCTTCATCTCCATCTACCCACTCCAAACAATCCACCCATACACTTTCATCCCCTAAAGACCTACCTTTGAAGGATAAGCTCTCTTTGCTGACCAACAAAGTTGGTTCTTTAGAAAACTCCATGTCTTCTCTACCCTCTCTCATTTCAGAATCTGTGTCTGAACAGCTTAAGGGATTCTTTGATATGTTCAAGGATTCCTTTCCAACCACTCCCCAAAGTGACATCTCCTCACAGCTGCTTGCACTCACTGCACAGCTGCAAAATGTCTCCACATCCCTCTCCTCCATTCTTTCACTTCAACAGGACTCTGTGTCCTCTATGACAGCCATCTCTAATCAGCTGTCCTCTCTCCTCACCATTTGCAATTTTACACTTCCTACTACTTTAGCCAGCTTAAACACTTTAATAGGTTCTCTATAAAATTCTGTGTCATCAAATCTTGCTGATGTGCAGGACTCTCTTGGGTTACATCTTGCACAGCTCCAAACTTTGCTGTTCACAGCTTCTGATAGGGACAACATTCTTAAGCTGACCTCCCTTGCTGATACCCAATCCTCCTCTCTTCAAAACCGTCTTTCCCAACTTGCAGAGGTGAAGGACAACCTGGCTTTCTTAGTGCATAGCCTGGTTGGTCCCAAGCCTGCTGCCAAAACTGCTGGAAAGCCTGCTGACTTTGTGTCTTCAGGCAGACCAAGTGTTGAAGGTGCTGATCCATCTCCTTCAAAGGGGGAGAAGTCATCTGCCTCGAAGACCAAGTCTAAGGGGGAGAAAACTTCTTCTCCAAAGGAGAAATTGGTACCTACTGGTCAACCAGTAGGAGCATCTTTAAACAGGTACAATGGAAGGGGCCTCTCAAGCTGCTCAGCCTACTCAGGTTGAATCTCCAAACCCTGCTCAGTCAAAGGGGGAGGAATTCATTTCTGAGGGCAGGCCAAGCAGCAGAAGGAGGCATCTCATTTTAGAGGAAGAAGAAGAAGAGGAAGATTCTCCTGAGGCTGTTATCACTACAACAGCTAAAGGGAAAGAAAAAGCAGCATCTGATCTTGAACAGCAGAAAGCAGCAGAGTTAAAGTTTCACAAAGCCAGGTCTAAGGAAATGGGTCTTCCCATGGATAAATACTATGAGTTCAGAAATGAACAGCTTCAAGCCCTGGAAGCAATAAGAAAAGAAGAAGCCTCTGCCAAAGCTGCCAAATCTTTTGCACTCCAAGAAACAAGCAAAGTCAAAATGCCCTCTTTGGATGTGCAGAAGAAACTGATGGAAGCTGCTAGGAAATCAGCAGGTGAAAAGGAAGGAGAACAGGTTAAGGGTGCTCTGGTCTCTGTGACCAAACCAAAACAAGCATCCTCCGCAAGGGCCCAATTCAATTTTGACAATTTGGCAAGGAAAAAGTGTCACACCCTGCTACCTCGGTTGGCAGCGAGACGTGACGAGTGCGGAAGCGTAACCATAATCATAATGAACGACCACTATATGGACGTTTTCAAAAAAATACATCAATATGACTTTAAAAGGTAGAAATGTTTTACATAAACCGTAAACGATAATGAGTAGTTCGCAAAGTATAGAGATTTAAATACATAATTAAATTATCCAAAATAATGCAAATAAATCTCCGACGGTTTGAAAAAGAATGCGACTCCATAAGAGCGGAAGCTTGAAAGTAGTTACTTCTGAAGGCATACTTGCCTTAATTTCCTGAAAATACACGCTAAAATACGTCAACAAAATTGTTGGTGAGCTCATAGGTTTACACGTAAATCTGACTTGTATGGACAACAATAATAGAGTTTGAATTTATAAAATCATAAATTCCATGTTATGTATTACATATAAACCATCATGCAACCGAAGCTTAATTGAAATGAGTTTGCCCTGTGCAGTATTCCCATACGTAATACCATGTGTTAAATATATATGCACTCGCTGTTAGCCGAACCGAGCTAACCCGAATGGGGGACATCACTCCCAATAGATCTATCCACAATATATTCACGCTTACAAATAAATGCAATTAACAGTTCATGATATAAGGGCGGATGGAACCACATGTGTAATACATAATAGAAATGACGTTGTTGTTGTGTCCATATAAAAATGAAGCATGTATTTCATCCCCAAAACATAACATTGTGAAAATAGGGGCTATGAGAACTCACCGAACTTGTGATGGCAAAACTATGCGCAAAAATGCAAATGTGCGTTGTTTGATGGGTGGTGAAACCGGAGGTGTTTAACCGAGTCCTAAATGATAATAAGGACTTAATATCACTAATATATGATAATATGAATATTTATAGATTTTTATGTCTTAAATCACCCAACATTACAAGTTTATAAATAAAATGCGCTTAAAACGTCAAGTTTATATATATATATAATTTTCCAGCTTTTCGGAGGTTTTTCGGCCTACTTTGAGACTGTTTTTGACCAAGCTCCAAAATGTTTTAGACTTTGGTTTTGTAGGACATTAAACTACTATATACAAAGGATTTTTAGAATCAAGAATGGCTATTTTTCGAGTTGTTTAGGTTGGTGAAAAAGTTCGTTAAAAACGCTATGTTGGCCATTTTTGCGCTGTCAAACTTTCGGTTTCCCAAATAATTTCTGGAGGTCTTAAACTTCAAAATAAATCATGAAAATTTGCAGATCTATAGTTAAGACATAGATCTAACTTTTGAGAAAAAAGTCAACTCATTTCGTTGAGTTATGAATTAGTTATGATTTTTCAAAGTCGATATAAGTTTTCTGCCGAAAATCCGTAGTTTATAAACTTACAACAACTTATGATTCTTGTTGTTTATTTAAAGACTACTTGTATAAAAGACATAATAGTTATAAAAACACATATATATCACATGTTTTCATAATATTAACACTTTTATAATGTGCTTACATATTCATAAACATATTTAAGGAAACAACTTAAAATAAAAACTAGAAACTTATAAACTTGAGTTTTTTTTATGAAACTTGTTGTTGTAGGTGATTATATATATTATGCAAGACTTATATAAACATAAATATAAGATGATATAAGCTAGTATTTACTTACTTTGGGGTATTAGAAAGATGAAACCAAGTAGAAGTTGAAACTCTTGGAAGATTTCACCCAAAAACACTTGAAGATTACAAGAATATGAAAGTTGCACCACTTTGGCCTTGGCCCTTGGTCTTCAAGAGGGAGAGAAAAGGAGAGATTTGTGTTGTGAAGCTGTGAGAAATGAAGTGAAGTGGTGGTTCTATTTATAGAAGAGAAAAAGGTGGTGAAATGATGAAAGGAGTTGTAAAATCTTGGATGAAAGGAAAGAGATGGATTTGATGTAGAAAGGTTGAGTAAAATAATACAAACTTTTGGTCCTTGTGTACCATATGGTGGCCGGCCTATATGATGTATTTTTTAGGTATTTTTATTTTTTTTTTGTATAAAAGTATTTAGAAATGTATTCTTGTATTTCCCTTTTCTTGTAAATTTATAAATACTTTTGGATGCATTGTTTTAATTAATTGTTTTAGTCTTGCATAATTAAGGTTAAGTAATTGTATTAGTGTATGATTAGTGTCACTAATCATGATTTAATTATGTACTTAGTTGAATTAATCCCTCATATCGTAAATTGATCGGATTAATTGATTTCCCGATTCATCGCACCGATGAATTTGATTCTAATTGAGTTGAGTTTTCTAATAAGCCTTGTTAATCATTTGATTAAGTTCTAATGACTATTGATTAGGCTATAATTGACTATTAAATGTGGATTAGGGTTTTGTTGCTAACCTGGTTCAGTGCCGGATGTTACAGTCTCCCCCTGTTAAGGGAATTTCGTCCCGAAATTAGCTCGTGTTCTCCACTGCTTGAGTATCCGAGAACAGGTGAGGGTATTTTTCCCGGAACTGATCTTCTCGTTCCCATGTAAACTCAGGTGCTCGCTTAGAGTTCCATCGGACTTTTATTATTGGGATCCGACTGTGCTTGAGTTTCTTGACTTCTCGGTCAATTATTTCCACAGGTTGCTCAATGAAGTTCAACTTATCGTCTAACTCCAGCTCGTCCATGGGTATAACGAGTGATTCATCAGCCAGACACTTCTTAAGATTGGACACGTGGAAGGTATTATGAACGTTACTAAGCTCTGGGGGCAGGTCGAGTCGGTAAGCTACCGGGCCAATCCTTTTGGTGATCTTGAATGGTCCGATATAACGAGGATTGAGTTTTCCTCGTTTCCCAAAACGGATTACGCCTTTCCAAGGCGAGACTTTCAACATTACTTGATCTCCCTCTTGGAATTCCAAATCTTTCCGTCCAATGTCTGCATAACTCTTCTGTCGATCCCGCGCGATCTTTAATCGGTTACGAATCTGGGCTATCTTTTCTGTAGTCTCTTGGATGATCTCAGGTCCAGTGATATGAATATCTCCTACTTCAGCCCAACAAAGAGGTGATCGACACTTTCGCCCGTAGAGTGCCTCGAATGGGGCGGTCTTAATGCTTGAGTGATAGCTGTTGTTATAGGAAAACTCGACTAATGGCAGGTGATAGGCTGTGCTCATATCTAGGCGTGTACCCAGTGTTTCTTATAATTACTGCCAAAATCTTGATGTGAACCGGCTGTCTCTGTCTGATATAATTGATACTGGTACTCCATGCCTTGAGACGAATTCTTTAAGATAGATTCGTGTTAATTTATCCATCTTATCAGTCTCCTTAATGGGCAGGAAATGTGCGGTTTTGGTAAGCGGATCCACAATCACCCAAATAGTGTCATAACCTCCAGACGTCTTTGGCAACTTGGTGATGAAATCCATGGTGATGTTTTCCCACTTCCACTGGGGTATTTCTGGTTGAACCAACAATCCTGATGGTTTTTGGTGCTCAGCTTTAACCTTCAAACATGTTAAGCACTTGCTGACGTAGGTAGCAATGTCAGCCTTCATATTTGGCCACCAGTACATTCCTTTCAAGTCGTGATACATTTTATCTTACCCTGGATGAATAGCATATCTTGTCTTATGCCCTTCATCCATGACCAGCTTTCTTACTCCTCCGAATTTTGGTAACCAAATTCTGCCCATGAAGTATCGACATCCATCCGGCTTGATTTCAAACTGCTTATCCATCCCTCTCAAGGCTTCATCCAGTATATTACTCTCCTTGACTGCTTCTTCTTGTGCCTCGCGGACTTGAGAGTTTAGGTTTGACTGTATAGTCATGATCAAAGCTCGGACTCTCAAGGGTTTAACCCATTCCTTTCGGCTCAGGGCATCAGCTACGACATTCGCCTTCCCCGGATGATAACGAATTTCGCAGTCATAGTCACTAAGCAGTTCAACCCAACGACGTTGCCTCATATTTAACTCTTTCTGATTCAGAATATGCTGAAGGCTTTTATGGTCTGTGAACACCGTGCACTTAGTTCCATACAGGTAGTGCCTCCATATTTTGAGAGCAAACACCACTGCTCCAAGCTCCAAGTCATGAGTCGTATAATTCACCTCGTGAATTTTGAGCTGCCGTGATGCGTAAGCAATGACTCTATCCCTTTGCATGAGCACACAACCTAATCCATTGTGTGAGGCATCACAGTAGACCACGAAATTTTCAGTCCCTTCAGGTAAGGACAGAATTGGTGCACTACACAACCTTTGCTTTAACTGCTGAAACGCCTTTTCTTGCTCTTCACCCCAGATATACTTCACATCCTTCCGAGTCAATTCTGTTAAGGAACCTGCTATCTTTGAGAAGTTTTCGATAAATCGCCTATGATAACCGGCAAGTCCTAGAAATTGGCGGATTTCCGTGGGGGTTCTAGGAGTCGCCCAGTTCTTTATGGCCTCGATTTTTGATGGATCAACTTGGATTCCCTGGCTGTTGATCACATGACCAAGGAATTTAACTTCTCGCAACCAAAATTCACATTTCAAAAATTTGGCGTATAACTGTTCCTTTTCTAACAACTCCAATATCAGCTTGAGGTGGTGTTCATGCTCCTCCTTATTTCTGGAATAGATGAGAATATCGTCTATGAACACTATTACAAATTTGTCCAGGTACGGTTTACACATTCGATTCATGAGGTCCATGAATACGGCTGGTGCGTTAGTCAAACCGAATGGCATTACCTGGAATTCGTAATGTCCATAACGAGTCCTGAATGCTGTCTTGGTAATGTCTTCTTCCCGAACCTTTACTTGATGATAACCGGATCGCAGATCAATCTTAGAGTAGAAGCTAGATCCCTGTAGCTGGTCAAACAGGTCATCAATTCTGGGGAGAGGGTAGCGGTTCTTTATCTTTAACTTGTTTAGCTCTCGGTAGTCTATGCACATTCTGAAGGATCCGTCTTTCTTTTTCACGAACAAGACTGGAGCTCCCCAAGGTGAGGAACTTGGTCGAATGAATCCTTTATCCATCAACTCTTGTAATTGATTGGATAGCTCCTGCATCTCAGAAGGGGCTAGTCTATATGGGGCTCTTGCGACCGGTGCAGCTCCCGGCACCAAATCGATTTGGAACTCTACTTGCCTAGTTGGCGGAAGTCCAGGCAAATCTTCCGGGAAGACCTTCGGATAGTCACGAACCACTGGAATATCCTTGGGTCGCTTCTCCTCCGACTCTTTTTCTACAATTTGCACCAGTACTGCATGACAACCTTTCCTAAGGCACTTTAGTGTTCTTAGGCCGGATATGACATTCAACTGTCGATTCTTTCTTTCTCCTTGGACTGTTAGGAACTTCTTCTTGTGGAGTGGTATCCGTACCACTTTCTTACCACACAAAATCTCGGCATGATTGCGTGACAACCAATCCATACCAACTACTACGTCGAAACTTCCGAGTTCTATAGGCATCAAGTCTATTTTAAAGGGATGATCTGCCAGCTTCAGTGTGCATTCCTTAATGATACTACTTGCCTCTATTATTTTACCGTCAGCCAGTTCTGTAGTATAAGAGTTGTCTAAGGGAAAAGGAGCGGCATTCAATTGCTTACTAAACTTATCAGATATAAAGCTCCTATCAGCCCCAGTATCAAAGAGTACGTAAGCATAAATGTCATTTAAAAGAAACGTACCTGATACTACGTGGGGATCTTGACGAGCGTCACCTGCTCCCAACACAAAATCTCTCCCCTGAGCTCCTCCACCATTCCTCAGCTTCGGGCACTCACTCTTGAAGTGCCCAGTAACTCCACATTCAAAGCAGCCTTTATGATTGCTGCCACTGGTTCCCGGGGTTCCAGTTTTACAGTCCTTGGCCATATGCCCCAAACGTTTGCATTTTCCACAGTGGGTTGGACAGGGGCCCTGGTTGTGATGGAAGGTGCATTTAGTGCAGAAAGGCTTGGTACCGGTATAACCTCTTCTTGGCTCAGCTCCAGCTGCGTAAGCCTTAATGGTCTCGGGCTTTTTGGATTGTGAACCCGCATTCTTCCCCGTCTTGTCTTCCCACTTTCTTTTGTTCTCCCCGGCCTTGGCTTCATTTCTCCGGGCTACTTGGTCCATAAGATTATTGGCCATCCTGATGGCATCCTGTAGGGTGGATGGGTTTGAGGCAGTCACATTACCTTGAATTTGAGGAGCGAGTCCCCAAATGTAACGTTCAATCTTTTTGTACTCCGGGGTCACCATTTGAGGGCACAGAATGCTTAGCTCATTAAATCGGTTGGTCTACCCCGTCACATCTGTTCCCTTCATCGACAGGTTCCAGAACTCTGATTCCATTTTCTAGAGTTCGTTCCTCGGACAGTACTCGTCCGTCAACATTTGCTTCAACGCGGACCATATGAGCTGGTAGGCTTCATCGATACTTACAAACTGGACATAGGAATTCCACCATGTGAGGGCGCTATCTTGTAGGGTGTGAGTAGCAAACTTCACCTTATCTCCCTCAGCACATCCGCTGACGCGAAAGACAGATTCTAACTTCTCAAACCATCGTATCAAGCCAACGGCTCCTTCAGTTCCGTTGAAATACCGGGGTTTGCAACTTAAAAATCCTTTAATTCCACAACCTTTTGCGTGGAATTCCGTTCCTCCCGTGGTGCGGCTAGCACCACCATCTCCATTTGCTGAGCTATTCCTATTTGCCTCATACGTGGCTATAGCAGCAGCCACTCTTTGTGCGACTAGCTCTTCAATGTCAGCAGCGTTCATTGGTCGTTTCGGCGGCATTATCTTAAAATTTTAAAGAAAAAGCATAGTGTAAGAAATTGAATCTTAAAGAGGTAAATTTCCCTTAAAGCACAATACTATAATCATCAAACACAGTTTCATAAATAACTTGCAATTTTCATTCATTAATCATTCGAAATTTCCTTACATTAGGGGCGGGTTAGTACCCGAAAATTTTGTCCTATACTATTACATGATATTTTCCTACCATTACAAAGATAGACAGAAGTGCACTAAGTGTGGGAGTGATCGGGGGTCTCTCCCTTTTCCATTGCGTTGAGGCGCTGAGTCAGCTCCTCGATCCGAGTTTGGCTTTCGGCTAGTTGCTGCCGAAGCTCATTTAGGCCATTCTGTTGAATAGCAAGGGCGTGCTGATTAGCCCAGTAGATGTTGGAGTTTTGCAACTCCTCCCGCTCTAGACGAGCGGTCATCCCACCGATATCTAGGTTAAGTGATCGGATCTGGTGGTCATGCCTAGTCGACCGTGCTATCAGAAGTGGTATGGTTTGCTCGGTAGGCTCTTGGGTGAGGGTCGGGACAGGTGCGGAGGATGGTCCTCCTATGTCGAAGTTGGGAGGATTTCCCTCCATCTGCCTCCATTCGCGGAGGGTCTCCGGTATCCAGGTCCATCGCCGGGCGTCTACCCGTCGGTGTGGTGGTGGGGGATTGGGCTGGGGAGTCGGGACAGGAATAGACTCCCCAGTTGGTGGGTTCACCCGCTTTCGGTGTGTGTACAGCATTTTGGGGCCGTTAGGGTATGGCCTGTACGGCTTATAAGACGGCTCGGCTGGATGGTATGGAACGCGGGCAGGGACCGCTGGGGGCAGTGGATCTTCCTCCATTGGCTCCTCTTCCGTCTCCCACATCGGATCTTCCGAGGGATCCTCTTCCTCTGATGTGTCTTCCTCGTGGAAAATCTCAGTGGCCGTAGGGCTAGCAGGAGTGTACTCCTCCTCTGAATCTGATATGATGATTGTTTCCGGATGGGACATGATTTCTGCTATCAAAGTCCATTCATAGTCTTTTAGTTAGTTACAAGTTACAAAATATTTTCTAAAATCAGTAAATCTTATGTGCAGTTATAGTCTAGGGTACTAATGCAACCTAGTTCACCATAACTATGGCTCTGATACCAATTTGTCACACCCTGCTACCTCGGTTGGCAGCGAGACGTGACGAATGCGGAAGCGTAACCATAATCATAATGAACGACCACTATATGGACGTTTTCAAAAAAATACATCAATATGACTTTAAAAGGTAGAAATGTTTTACATAAACCGTAAACGATAATGAGTAGTTCGCAAAGTACAGAGATTTAAATACATAATTAAATTATCCAAAATAATGCAAATAAATCTCCGACGGTTTGAAAAAGAATGCGACTCCTTAAGTGCGGAAGCTTGAAAGTAGTTACTTCTGAAGGCATACTTGCCTTAATTTCCTGAAAATACACGCTAAAATACGTCAACAAAATTGTTGGTGAGCTCATAGGTTTACACGTAAATCTGACTTGTATGGACAACAATAATAGAGTTTGAATTTATAAAATCATAAATTCCATGTTATGTATTACATATAAACCATCATGCAACCGAAGCTTAATTATAAATGAGTTTTGCCCTGTGCAGTATTCCCATACGTAATACCGTGTGTTAAATATATATGCACTCGCTGTTAGCCGAACCGAGCTAACCCGAATGGGGGACATGACTCCCAATAGATCTATCCACAATATATTCACGCTTACAAATAAATGCAATTAACGGTTCATGATATAAGGGCGGATGGAACCACATGTGTAATACATAATAGAAATGACGTTTTTTTTTGTGTCCATATAAAAACGAAGCATGTATTTCATCCCCAAAACATAACATTGTGAAAATAGGGGCTATGAGAACTCACCGAACTTGTGATGGCAAAACTATGCGCAAAAATGCAAATGTGCGTTGTTTGATGGGTGGTGAAACCGGAGGTGTTTAACCGAGTCCTAAATGATAATAAGGACATAATATCACTAATATATGATAATATGAATATTTATAGATTTTTATGTCTTAAATCACCCAACATTACAAGTTTATAAATAAAATGCGCTTAAAACGTCAAGTTTATATATATATATATATAATTTTCCAGCTTTTCGGAGGTTTTTCGGCCTACTTTGAGGCTGTTTTTGACCAAGCTCCAAAATGTTTTAGACTTTGGTTTTCTAGGACATTAAACTACTATATACAAAGGATTTTTATAATCAAGAACGGCCATTTTTCGAGTTGTTTAGGTTGGTGAAAAAGTTCGTTAAAAACGCTATGTTGGCCATTTTTGAGCTGTCAAACTTTCGGTTTCCCAAATAATTTCTGGAGGTCTTAAACTTCAAAATAAATCATGAAAATTTTCAGATCTATAGTTAAGACATAGATCTAACTTTTGAGACAAAAATCAACTCATTTCGTTGAGTTATGAATTAGTTATGATTTTTCAAAGTCGATATAAGTTTTCTGCCGAAAATCCGTAGTTTATAAACTTACAACAACTTATGATTCTTGTTGTTTATTCAAAGACTACTTGTATAAAAGCCATAATAGTTATAAAAACACATATATATCACATGTTTTCATAATATTAACACTTTTATAATGTGCTTACATATTCATAAACATATTTAAGGAAGCAACTTAAAATAAAAACTAGAAACTTATAAACTTGAGTTTTTTTTTTATGAAACTTGTTGTTGTAGGTGATTATATATATTATGCAAGACTTATATAAACATAAATATAAGCTAGTATTTACTTACTTTGGGGTATTAGAAAGATGAAACCAAGTAGAAGTTGAAACTCTTGGAAGATTTCACCCAAAAACACTTGAAGATTACAAGAATATGAAAGTTGCACCACTTTGGCCTTGGCCCTTGGTCTTGGCCGGTTTCAAGAGGGAGAGAAAAGGAGAGATTTGTGTTGTGAAGGTGTGAGAAATGAAGTGAAGTGGTGGTTCTATTTATAGAGGAGAAAAATGTGGTGAAATGATGAAAGGAGTTGTAAAATGTTGGATGAAAGGAAAGAGGTGGATTTGATGTAGAAAGGTTGAGTAAAATAATACAAACTTTTGGTCCTTGTGTACCATATGGTGGCCGGCCTATATGATGTATTTTTGAGGTATTTTTATTTTTATTTTTTTGTATAAATGTATTTAGAAATGTATTCTTGTATTTCCCTTTTCTTGTAAATTCATAAATACTTTTGGATGCATTGTTTTAATTAATTGTTTTAGTCTTGCATAATTAAGGTTAAGTAATTGTATTAGTGTATGATTAGTGTCACTAATCATGATTTAATTATGTACTTAGTTGAATTAATCCCTCATATCGTAAATTGATCGGATTAATTGATTTCCCGATTCATCGCACCGATGAATTTGATTCTAATTGAGTTGAGTTTTCTAATAAGCCTTGTTAATCATTTGATTAAGTTCTAATGACTATTGATTAGGCTATAATTGACTATTAAATGTGGATTAGGGTTTTGTTGCTAACCTGGTTCAGTGCCGGATGTTACAAAAAGTATAAGGATGTTGCTGATAGAAGGCTTGCCAAGGAAGCAATTGTCAAAGCTGTCCCCATAGCAAGAAAAGGTAAACAGTGGAAAATAAAGATAACCAGAATGGGTGCAACAGGCCCAGAGCTGGAAACTTATGACTACACTGATGTTGCAAAGATGGGGTACAGGGAATGGATTGAGCTGGCAGTTGCCCTGAGCCAGTCTAAGTCAGAAACGGCTAAGACTATCAGGGCATATATTAAGAAGCTGATGGAGAGAGTGCAGGATCTTGTCCTGATCTCAAAAGAAGTCAGTGAGGGTGTCTCTGTGACATACCCCAAAATAAAGGCCAGGAGGACAAGGAAGGATACTGAGCTTGAACAACTGCTCATCTTAATTGAACAGGGTGACTATGCTGTTGAGATGAAAGGAATTGACTACAGCCTGCCTAGTGGGGTATAGATTGAAGAAGGCAAGATAATTGAAGAGCCTGAGTTGGGGGCATTTTTTGTAGATCCCTTAACACAGAAGAAATGCTTTCAGAGAGCATCAGATCTATACAAGGTGGATCTGAGACAGCTTGCAGCCTTCAGACTTGCAGCTTCATTTTGGCAATCAAGCAGGTGGAGAGCACCCGTCTGGGATCAGCTCAGAGGCTTTTATGAAAGAGGTGAACTTCAAGATCCCAAGTTTATGATCCTCAGAGTTGAAATCCAAGATTTGGAAGAAACAATGGAGGAGCTAGAAAAGATATTTGAAGGATCACCACCACTGGAGTAAAGTCCATCTACCATCAGGGTAGGTGAAGAATGGAAGCTATCCATCTGTTGGACAGACTTGCCATTATCTGCTCCCAAAATCAACAGTCCAAAGTGTTGAAATTTTTTGTACATTAGTTGTACTCTGTTACATATGTTGTAACTTTACCTATTTACATCAGTTGTAATATACATTAGTACATTAGTTGTACTCTTGTAAAAACATGTGTTGTTGTTATGTAATCAAAATCAGTATATAAAAACTGATCTTTTACTTTACTTAAATGTTGTAATTCCTTTTCAGCAAGATGTATTGTAAAAATGTATAGTGATTATTGATTAAATCAGCTTAGACTGATTATTGCAAATAGGGGGAGATTGTTAGGCACAAAAAGGCCTCAGTCAAACCTGCTGTACATCTGAGGGGGAGATTTTTAATCAAAGCTGTTGATGCATTTGAAGGTTGAATTTAAGGCCTGTTATATGCCTTATTGAAACATGAATGTGATTTGCAATATAAGCCCAAAGTTGTTTACCATGTTGCATTCGTTGCAACAAAGGCAGTTTGTCCAAGCTGTTCTGTCTACTGAACAGGCTGGACATAAACTGTCTACGTTGCTCTATTCTGTTGAGCAGCTTGGACAGTTTACAAGTGATCTGTTCTTTGTGAACAGGTTAAACACTTTATGGAATATGTTTCCAAGTCCTCATGTATTGTTTTTGGCTACAAGATTAGTTTACACGTCAAAGACAAAGTTGAAAACAGAACTGCACAGCCTGCCCACGCTGTTCTGTTACATGAAGACAAACACATATTTGAAAAGGGTGACAGACCTTTTCTTATATCAAAATGGCATTAGCAAAAGAAGAAGATGCAAAGTTGACATTCCTCTTTTGGTTAAAGACAAAGATTCTGCGATGTGAAGACAAAGGTACTTTATCAGAACGTGCAAAAAGGTGTTTTGTCCTTTTGGAAAGTCTCTCCACAATCTCTTCTGTCCAATGAAGAAGCTTCACTGAGATTCTCCTTTTGAGTATAAAAGGGAAGCTTCTAAGGATAAAGAAAGATCAAGAGAGTGTGAAATCAGAACGTGCATTAAAGTGTGTTATTCCAAGTCTGCTTATATAAAACAGTCAAGTGTGTCTAAGCTGTTCTTGTATAACCTGTCCTTCTGAGTCTTGTAAAAACAGTGAGTGCCTCTAAATGAGTGTGATCATTGTGACTAGTCTGAGTATGTTTTAGATTAGTTGATATACTGTTGTATCTCTCATCTCAGCTTGAACCTTTCCGCATTCAAGCTTGTTTGTAATTAACTTTTGTTGATAATATATATAAACATTGAGAAAAGAGTGTTTAAGTTTTAAAAAGTTGTATTCACCCCCCCTCTACAGCTTAGAGCTATACACTTGGGAAACCTTTTGGGACCTACAGTATCAAATGTTGCATGATAATCCAGACATCCGTGTATCACCTCTTTGATGCAAGTGTCGGATCTTTTCATCAACCAACATGTTGGTACATCTGGTGTGACGACAACAGTCTAGTTTTGTTATTGATATCATGATTGTGAATGGTATCTGCATTTGCATGTTAAGTTCTAGACTATTATGTTATGTTCTGGAAGGTGCAAATAAGTTCTAGGATAAGTTCTAAGAATAAGTTATAGTGATAAGTTCTAGAGATAAGTTCTAGGGATAAGTTCTAAGAATAAGTTCTATTTATAAGTTCTAGGATAAGTTCTAAGAATAAGTTCTAGAGATAAGTTCTAGAAATAAGTTCTAGTTGAAGATAATTTCTAACAGGTGAAGATAAGTTCGTGAGGAGCGTTTAAGTTCGTGAGGAGCGTCTACACAAACTTATCAGCTATATATTGAGCTTATCATTGTGAATTCAACGATCTTTGACGACTCAGGTTCTGTCGAACTTGAGAGCAAACAGAGCATCCGAGTAAACAAGACTTTTGACGAATACGAGTTTCAGAGCTTTTGCAAGTGCACGTGCGAGCTAGAACAATTCAGAGAGTCAGTTTTGGAGAAATACACCGTGTCGGGTCGTTCGTTGGATCGACTTTCCTTGTGTTTGCCTCCGGTTTCAGTGCGTGATCGATCCATTAAGCCACTAATGAGGATTCCGGACTCGTTGGACGGCGTCACGTCTAGATTAGATCCGTGACACAGGTGACCTTACACAGCAGCAGCATCCTTCAACCTTAACATAAACTAAGTAAATTAAGTGAGTGTGTGAAGTGTTGAAGCATGAAGGATCCGAGACTTGAAAGTCTCAGATGTGGCTGTTTGTGAAAGAAACCGTAGCAGTAGCCAAGGCCCAAGTCTTGGATGTTTGACAACACTACATAGCAGTCCAATTCTTTTTCCTTTATGCATATAAGTTTAAGTGTTGTGCTGTTGTGAAACAATGGAGATTCACAAAGGCTGTGAACTCGGATATGTGGCATCTTAACAGAAACAACAACATATATATATAACCATAAGTGTGCATTGTTTGTTCCAAGACTCACAAGTAGTGAATCTCGGATGTATGTATGTGTGTGTTCCATAGCAACCCTTTCTGATTTCATATGAAAACTAAATTATGAAGTCTCTCATGTGTGTGTTGTTGCAAAAGTTCCAAGACCTGCACAATAGCAAGTCTCGGATGTATGTGTGTGACATATACCAACCCCTTCCCTTTGTGTTCATGTGCTGAAACATCAATAAATAACCAAGCATCCCTTAATGTGCATCAAATGAAAATGAAAATGAAAATGAAAATAACCAAGCATCCCTTCACTTGTACACAAAAATATTCACCAAATGGCATCAAATGAAAATGAAAGAACATATGTGTGTGTGATCATATAAACCATCAGCCTTGATATATATATATATATATATATATATATATATATATATATATATATATATATATATATATATATATATATATATATATATATATATATATATATATTAAGATGTTGCATCCAATTAAAGTGTGTATAAACGTGTGATCATGTATAATTTGACATCCAAATACATGCTTATGATCAATATATATGTATAAGGCTCATAGTCAAAATAGTTAGATTATATTTAAATGAAGACATTATAATATAAAGACATCATTAAACATGTGTATATGTGGATTGAGTGATAAAATACATTTGAAAAGCATGTTGTTGTTCTTATTGCATAAAGTATAGTACTATGATCATGCATACATGCTTAAGTGAAAGTACATACAATTCTATGAACATAGAAATATCCAATAAGTGACGGGCCGTCGTTGTGGCCCGAAGAATTAATCCTTATGTCTACTATTTAGCTCCGAGAAGTAAGGGTCGAATCCATAGGGAGTGCGTATGTAATTAGGGTTAAGCGGCTAGCTTTCTGAGTTTTATTGAAATCACTTTAAATTGTGAATCAGTTGATTTAAATGACTTGTTTAGATTAATTACATACAACTAATTTGTGACTAAAATTAATGGCAAATAACTAACGCATTAAATTAACAATCAAGGGAAGGATAACCATTCACGGAATCACGACGACATAAGTATTACCCACTCGAATTTCATGCAACAATCACAAAGACATAATTAATTGTGTGATTAAATTACTCATACATGTTTTAACCAATAACTCTCGGCATAGCGAATACTCGTTAATTGTCTTAATCCTTAAGCTACTGGACTCGGCACAAACAATAATACCAATATGAACTATCTTGCTTTTACCAATCAAAACATACAATCATAATCATAACCGAATGCTTATCATTTGAATACACATAGAATCTTTCAATCAATACGTATACATCAAAACATATAGAAGTTCAAGTAAAGTAAACTTAGCCTTCGATCCTCCGCAAACGGCTAAAGTGATTAGCCGCTCATCGTATGCTCTTAAATGGTGTTGATCGGAGACATCTTATGAGATTGCGAACCACCGTCTTCGTACTTGTGTTGTGAATCCACTCCGGCAGGGCTTCACCAACTCTTTTCACACGTTCCGGTCTCCTTCAAATGGCTGCCATCGACCTCTATTTATAGAGAAGTCGGATTTAGGATTTCCAGGGCTGAAAACGCATTTTTGCGCCGACCCAGCGCAGGCCAGGCATAGGCTTGCGCCCCCGCTGCGCCAGGGGTACAGCCAGGGGTACGCTGGGTTGCGCTGGAAGTGCTCTGGATATCTCAAACTTTCTGTTTTGCAGCGCAGGGTGGCGTAAGCCTGAGCCCCCTCCGGCTCGGTTCGCGCTGAATTTTCTCGAGCTGCTTCCATTGGACCTCTTGACCCTGAAACATAAATTTGGAGTAATAATATGGAAGTTACGAAATATTGGTGCTTAAAATGAACATAAAATGACTCCGAAACACATAAAGTTATAGCCTTATGAAACCTCCCCAACTTAACTCTTGGTCGTCCCCGAACAAGCCCTTGGAATCAGAACTAACTATGTACCAGGCATGTATTAGCAGTGACTCTAGGAATTCTATGTTAAGCTAGCCTTCACACTAATGCATTAAAATTTCAATCATCTAAATCGAAGACATTTTCAGTTAAAATATATTTCCCTTAGAATTTATATAATGTATCTCTCTCTTGGAAATACCCTTTTAGCTCAAGGTTACAAAACTTAACACGCGTGGGTCTTTTGACCATCTTTTCCCTGTATGCATGTTTTCGACAACTTTTTCTTTTTAACGCCATGCTTCTATCTATTTTCTTTCAAATCTTAAATTATCTAAATGGTCCATGTAGCGAGACTTCGGTCAATCACTCCCATACCAGATGGTTTTTGGGGATTAGGGATGAATGGTACCCCTACGGACCTAGTTTCCCGAACCATCTAGACTACAATTAACTCATTTTTGAGGCTATAAACATGATTAAGTTCTCCCCCTTATTGCATGAGTTTCCAAAATGTTTTAAACATTACTTATATTTAAGCCCAAATAAATTTCAACATACTTGAATTCGCTTTACATGGCAAAAATTTTAATTATTATTACGAGTCTTTTCTTAATTGTAGAATATCCTATCAACACTAGCCAAATCCCTCGTACATGTATTTTCTAAGTATCAATCATGTTCCACAGCCTGATCGGCAAACAAGACTCAATTGGGGAAGATAAGACAGACTACATAAACATTTCAAACTAAATAGGACTCGGCTAAAAACTAAACATAATTAAAACTAACGGTAACGAAATTAAATGCATAACTGATACAAAATAAATGAAATGACAGCAAAATAAAGAATAAGGAAAGATAGTACACGATCATTCGAATGTAGGAGGCGGAGGAGGACCGAAGACGCTGTTGAAGAAGTCGGTATACGGGTTTTGGCAGGTGGTGAATTGTGTTGTAGGCGGGACCATGTGAGTAGGAATCTAGTCTGGGAGCTCCTGCCTGCCATGCACCGAATAGCGCTGATAAGTGTCTATGGCAGGGTGGTAGGTCTGGTAGTTGGACATCGTGTAATCATTATATGACTGATATGGCATACCGGCTACGGACACCTCGTGATGTCGTCTCCCTCCCAATATGCCAAGTTATGGTGCTGGTAATAGGCATTTTGGTATGCCAGGGCTCTCTGCCCGTCCTGAAGCTGATCTACCCGACCTGACAAGTGATCGACCCTATCATAAATATGGACTCATCTAATCTCTGGGTCACGTCTTCCGGAAACTCACCTTGACCCACTACTAAGTCATCTAATTGCATCATAACGCGGCTAAAATCAACATCGTCATTACCTCGACTGTGCGAGGTACACACCCCCTGTTCGGCTCTTCGTACCGAACTTCCGCCTCATTGGCGGCCTTCTCCTCTCTCTCTCTCTCCTCTCATCCTCAGTATAGTCTTCGATATACGACTGATTTTTATCCTTGTCGAATATCTCGAACCCTTCATCAACGTCCCTAAAAATCAAGGTAGGGAACACGGCGGCACTAATATATGTCGCCGAAACAGGAAAAACCAGGGAATCGGCCGAAAGTGAACCCTTCTTCTCGAGGAATTTAGAGATCAACCAAGCATGGGGGATGATTGTCCTCTTACAAGTATCATACATATCCCATATGTCATTCATGATTGTCCATGCGAAGGACAATCTAGGCTTACCCTTGAGAAGAGCATGCAAAACCGTGATATCTCTATTTCTGACCTTAGACAGGTCACTATCACGAGGCAAGATGTTGTTCACAATGATCTTGTGAAGCACCTTACACCTCGGGATCAAAGCACTGTGGCTATAAAAGGAGGAGGACTCGTATTCCAAAAAGGATGGAATAAAAACCTTACTTATTTGCTTCGTACACTCCCCTGACCAAGTCATGTCAGTAAAGGCCAACTGGGCCTCAGACTTGTACTCATACCCCCGCTGGTTAGACTCTTTGTGGCCTACCCCCATATCTACATTAAATAATTGGCGAAGGATTTGTGCATCCATCGCCACGTCCCTACCGTGGATGGTTCCTGTAAGTCTAAAGTTGTTAGGTGAACGACCCGTCTCCCTTAGTAGGGTAGACATCCACTCTCAACCCAAATAGTCAAAGAGGTATGGAATCCCATAATCCTCAATGTCATCTCTCCTAATGTGAAGACCACCCCTTGCGGGGCAGTTCTCACGAGTCTTGGTCCCACATCATGCAATACGATATCAATCAAACTAAGATAGATTAATTATTTTACGGAATTATAAATTACAGTACAAGCATATAAGGATTAAGTTTAATACAGATTAAGTTTTCAAATTAAACTTATAAAGGGCACAAGTCTAATCTAATTCACGTCATCATATAATCAAGATAAATTTACCCAGACCATCATATTTTTATCATCCAATTAGTACCAAAAAGGGTTTGCTGAGTAGAGGTCTATGAGAACTCCTGTCTTGATCTTGTAAGACCTAAGTACTAGGTCCGGCAGGTGACTTTCCTTTATCTTTTCCTGTAAAATGTGAATGTAGCAACCGTAAGCAATGCTTAGTGAGTAAATAGATTTTCAAATTAATATGCATGGTCAAGCGGATCATCATAAATCTTGCGTGATATGTCTTGGCTGCCGCTACAGCCCTCATGATTGAGACATAGAAGTCATAGAGTCGGATGATGCTCAGGCCACGCTCACGCTTAAATCGTGGGGATCAGCCACATACTGGGCTAGCTACCAGTAAATCAACGTGGCGGAACATCGGAGGTCATCACCAAATTCAAAAGAACTGGTGAAATAGCCAGGTCTAGAACAATAGACCAATCAAGGCTAATCAAGCTGAATCAATATGTCAAGTATATGCGATGATGAAGCATACGTAATCAAAGTCATGATAGCAGTAATCTCAAAGCAGTATCAGAAATAACTGTAAATACAAAATCATATGAAGTGATAAGTCAAATAGCTATCATGATCCATTGGGCAACACCCAACCATGGTGTGCACATGTCACAATCCAGCTGATAATATGAATGCCAAATCAATCTAGCATCAACAATATGTCTCAACCGGAAATTCAAGCATGTTAAATCTGAATATCTATAACTCACAAATCTGGGTCTTTATCAAACAGATGTAAAATCTGCCACCTGAGTTATCTCAGGATTTTATCTTTGTCAATCCGTTCTCTGTCAAATCAAGTCTTTCACCCGTTTTTAAATCTTTAAATCTTTGTATCTATGTTCAGAATTTCACTGAACCTGTCCAGAATTATCATGTCAAATCATGTCAATATCATCATCTTTCATCTTTAAAGTCTTTATTTTATCTGATTCTGATAACTTGTTTATTCATAAATCATTCTTTCATTAATATTCTTTATTTCATAAATTCTCAAGGGTCAATATATATATTTTAATATATATATTCATTTTACTAACTATCTTGTTATTTTATGCGTCGTCTATGTGTTTTATTCTATATATATATATTCGAATTTTAAGGAGTGGGGTTCGAATTTATTACATAAATTCGAACATATATGATTAAATTCGAATATATATACATTTCAATATATATTAAATTCGAATTCCATAGTCAATTTCGAATTTAATGGTCAAACTCATACACCTTGCTAAATTCAAATCATAAATCTTAATTTATGGTCAAATTGAATTTCATAGTCAAACTTGAATGTACAGGGAATAATTCGAACATATGGATTGACTAAATTCGAATCATTACATTCGAATATATATATTTAAAGTCGAATACTATATTAAATTCAATTTATATGGTTAAATTCGAGGTCCATGCTTCGACTTTGGGATTATATTCGAAAACCATACGAATTTAATAGTCAAATTCGAATTTGAGATTCAATTCTAATTAAAAATCGAGTTTGTTCATGCATTTCGAGTTTGTTCTTGGCATTCTCGAATTTGTTCATATTTACAGCTTTAAATCATGCATTTCTTAGTTAAAAATCACGAACATGATAAAAATTAATCCTAGGATCGATTATAGTATAACTAATCTATCAAAATCTAGTTAAAAACTTAATCAAAATAGCTTTAAATTACATAAAAAATGATAAATTCGAATTTATTGTTCAAAGCCAAAAATAAAGAAACTTAAGAAATCAATTTTTTACCTCGAATTCGTTGTAGATTGTTGTTGTTTATCACTTCTTGTACTTTTCCTTGATTAATGCTCCAACTTGTTTGCAAATTTAGAGTGATTTTTGATGAATTTTGTGAGAAATCTAGAGAGAGAGTAGAGAGAGTAGAGTGAGAGAGTAGAGTGAGAGTGGAGAATGATCAAATGAATCCTAAATCTCGTTTATCTACTTCATCTAGTTATATTTGCTACTTAACCCACTATTACTTTTGTATCTTATATTTCTTTTATTTAATTATCTTTAACAATTTATTAAATCATAATTTAAATATTTATATAATTTAATTAAATATTTCATAACTTAATTAAATTATAATTCAAATAATGTAATAATATTACATTATCGGTTCAAATACTGAATTTAAGACTAGATCAAAAAGTTAGGTTGTTACAGAATGGGCTCCACCACGCACAAACTTCGTCCCCGAAGTTAGCTATGTTCGAACAGACTGGGATATGTTGCTTTCATGACATCTGTATATCTTTATTTCTAAGCTTCTTGGTCTTCGAGTCCAGAATACCTTCTGGCTCTTCAACCACTCTAAGCTTCTCATCAATTTGCATGTTAACATGTGGTATTTGAACTTCTCTTTCGTCTGCTAAGCTCTTTCTCAGATGACTGACATGGAATACAGGATGTATTCCAGATAAGTCCGCTGGCAGTTCAAGACGATAAGATTGATTTCCTATCTTTTCCACAATCTTGAACGAACCGATGAATCTCGGAGCTAGCTTATTTCGCTTTATGAATCTGACCACATTCTTCATTGGGGATACTTTCAGCATCAGCCAATCGTTAACCGCAAAAACAGATTGATCTGTGCCGATTATCATAGTATGACTTCTGCCTGCTTTGAGCTTCCAGCATATTTCTTCCAACAAGTTGAATCTTCTCGTGAGTCAACTGTAGAAGGGCAGGACCCGCCATAGGCGATTCACCTGTTTCGCGCCAACAGGTAGGAGTTCTGCACTTTCTTCCGTATAGAACTTCAAAAGGAGCCATCTTGATCGTGGAATGATAACTGTTATTGTATGAGAATTCGACTAGAGGCAAGTGGTCATCGCAGTTACCACCCAGATCAAGAACGCAAGCACGAAGCATATCTTCGAGAGTAAGGATAGTACGCTCACTCTGGCCATCTACATTAGGATGATAAGCAATACTCATAGAGATCCGAGTACCCATCTCGTCGTGTAGAGCTAGCCAGAATCTAGATGTGAAACGACTATCACGATCTGATACGATAGACTTTGGCACACCGTGACGAGAAATAATTTTTGTGATATACAACTGTGCCAATCTATCAAGGGAGTACGTTCCTTTCATCGATATGAAATGAGCTGACTTCGTTAATTGATCCACGACTACCCAGATGGGGTCGTGCTGTCTCTTGGTCTTCGGCAACTTCGTGATGAAGTCCATGGTTATATACTCCCACTTCCACTCAGGAACTGGCGGTGGTTGCATATCTTCAAAGGGTTTCTTGTGTTCTGCCTTAACCATTTGACATATTCTGCAGCTTTCAACATAACGACCGATGTCTTTCTTCATTCCTGGCCACCAGTAGTCAGCTTTCAGATCAAAATACATCTTTGAGCTGCCAGGATGAACAGATAACTTGGACTGATGGGCTTCAGATAGAAGAGTGTTGCGAATAGAACCATATTTAGGAATCCAGATTCGGTTTCCATGGAGACAGTGAAGTCCCAAATGGTTCAGAGATAAGAATTGTAACTGCCCTTTGAAATTTTCAGCACCGATATTCTCTTCTTTGAACGCTTCGACTTGAGCAGATCTGATGTCTTCAATAAGATCGAAAGAGAATACAACAGGAGTCAGGGCATAGCAACACTATTCTGGATACACCTTCCTACTCAAAGCATCTGCGACAACATTAGCTTTGCCGGGATGATATAAGATCTCGCAATCATAGTCCTTGATAAGTTCCAAGGACCGACGCTGTTTCATATTCAGATCCTTTTGAGTAAAGAGATGTTTGAGACTCTTATGATCGGTGTAAAGCTGACACCGAGTCCCATAAAGATAATGACGCCATATTTTCAGTGCAAATGTAACGGCAGCCAACTCAAGATCATGAGTTGGTGCACTTTTCTCGTAATCCTTCAATTGCCTTGAAGCGTAGGGAATAACTTTTCCACTTTGCATAAGAACACATCCTAAGCCAGTACCAGATGCGTTGCTGTAAACGACAAAGTCATCGTTGCCCTCTAGTAAGGCTAGGATCGGCGCTTGAATCAGTTTCTGTTTCAACGTTTCAAATGCCTCTTGCTGTTTATCTGCCCATACGAAAGGTGTATTCTTTCATGTTAGCATCGTTAGCGGCACAGCAATCTTTGAGAAATCCTTTATGAATCGCTGATAATAGCCGGCCAATCCAAGGAAACTTCTTATTTATGAGGCATTGCGAGGTGTTTCCCATTTCTGAACAGCCTCGACTTTAGAAGGATCGACTGAGATTCCTTCGCCAGATATGACATGGCCATGAAATTGGATCTAGAAGGAAATTATAGTGAAATTTCAAGTTTTGTTTCAATCGAAGAATGCTTAGGAATGACTCAAGACAATATAAAGTTGTACCTGTCTGAGCCAGAATTCCCATTTAGAGAATTTTGCGTAGAGTTTTTCTTTTCTCAGTAACTCTAGCAATTGTCGCAGATGATTAGAATGATCAGCCTCCGTTTTGGAGTAAATCAGAATATCGTCTATGAATACGATAACTGACTTATCCAGCATTGGTCTGCACACGCGATTCATGAGATCCATGAACGCCGTTGGTGCATTCGTTAAATCGAATGGTATTACAAGAAATTCGTAATGACCGTATCTCGTTCGGAAGGCTGTTTTCGGAACATCCTCATTTCTTACTTTCAGTTGATGATACCCAGAACGAAGATCGATTTTGGAGAAGTAGCTGGCTCCTTGCAGCTGATCGAATAAATCATCAATCCTGGGCAGAGGATACTTATTCTTTATAGTGACTTTGTTCAACTAGCGGAAATCAATGCACATTCGAAGAGTTCCGTCTTTCTTCTTTACAAATAAGACAGGTGCACCCCACGGAGATGAACTCGGTCGGATAAATCCCTTTTCTAACAGATCTTGCAATTTCTTTGACATTTCCTGCATTTCTGCAGGTGCAAGTCTGTAGGGAGCTTTGGCAATTGGAGCCGCACCAGGAACTAAGTCAATGCCAAATTCGACTTGACGTTCTGGTGGCACTCCAGATATATCATCCGGGAATACGTCTGGAAACTCACAGACGATTGGAATATCAGATAATGATTTCTTTTTGGCTTCAGGGATAGATTCAGAGGAGACGTAACAAAAATAAGATTCGTGACCCTTAGATAGATACTTATACGCTTTTTCAACAGAAATGAAGCAGTGAGCACCTTTTCGCTTCTCGCCTTTGATTTCCAATACTCGGCCGTCTGAAGACTTAATTCTGATGATTCGCCGATAGCAAACAATCGTAGCCTCGTTATTCATTAGCCAGTCCATGCCGATGATGAAGTCGAATTCTTTCAACGGAATCGGGATAAGGTCGAGGTTGAACACGATATTGTTAACAAGCAGAGTACAGTTTCGATAAACAGAATCAGCCATAACATAGTTGTTACTGGCTGTCTCAATATCAAGTATCACGGGAAGCGTCGATGGAGATTTGAATAATCTTTGTGCAAAAGAAGTCGATATAAAGGAACGACTAGCGCCAGAATCAAAATATATGCGTGCAGGGATTGAGTTAAGCATGAACGTACCGGTAACTACGTCAGGGGTTTGTCTCGCTTCTTCGGCTGTTATCTGAAATGCGCGGGTTCTTGCTGTTGGTGTTGTAGCTGAACTTTTCATTGTAGCCCCTCCAGCTGACGACTGTGACTGACCTCGTTGCCCACTACGACACTGATACATGAAGTGTCCTCGTTTCCCGCATTTCGCACATCCGATTCCTCGCTGTGGACACTCTTCGCTACTGTGACCAATTCGGTTGCACGCAAAACATGTGACGTCGTCTGGATTGCACAATCCCATGTGTGACTTTCTGCATCTTTTAGAAAATCGGGTTCATTCGTAAGCGAGTAGGCTTGCGCTTTCGGTTGGGATTGCTGTGATTGCTGGGACTGAGATTTGTTTGGCCTGAAGAATCTGCCCAATCTCTGTCTCTTCGGAGGAGATGGACATGTCGGGTTTGCTGATGGAGCATATAGCTAATCGCCATACTCTAGGTATCCTCTCTCGATCTGTCTGGCCGCTTCCACCATTTCCAAGTAACTTTTATACTTTATTGCGCTCATCGGATGACGGTATCTCGGGTTGAGTCCTCCACGGAATCTATTCATCTTCCTTTCCTCAGTAGTTACTTGATACGAGGAGTAGCCACACAATCGCGAGAATTCATATTCGTATTCATCAACAGTCTTAGTTCCCTGAGTCAGCTGCATCAGTTGAACCTCCATCTTATCTTGTTGGTCGATCGGACAATACTTCCCGTTGAACATGTCTAAGAACAGTTCCCATTCTAGAGTCTGGATAACTTCTTCTCCGTATATGCTTCTCTGGGTCTTCCACAATGCACGGGCAGCACCGAAAAACAGAGCAGATGCATAGCTTACTTTCTTTGAATCTAAGCAGTCAGAGATTCTGAAAATCTCTTCAGTATGGTTGATCCAATCCATCGCCTGAATTGGATTCACTGTACCCTCAAAGTTAAGGGCACCGCTCGCTATAAAATCTTTAAACTTACAGCCTTTCGGCTGTGCAACTTGGATTTCAGGGTTTGTGTTATCAGAATCAGATTCATCGTTCTGGACTTGTTTATCTTTTCGCTTATTCTTTTTATCTTCACGTCTTTTAGCTTCGGCCTCATCTCTGGCCTGAAACTGTTCTTGCATAATCTTATTTTGTTGTTCGGAGTGTTGCGCTAAAAGTTGTTGCATCATTTCAAACATTTGTTGTGGGGTCATGTTGTTTGATATGTCACCTGATCCTGATCCTGACATCTTCTACTGAAAATTAAAATCAATTAACTATCAGTTTATAAACTTAGACCTATGTACCGTTTTTCCCATCCTAATAGTCTGTACATCCTATCTCAGTTCAAACCACCTAAATGATTGGTACATATGTATTGCTTCAGTTTGAGATAAAGTATACTCACGTAATACTTGATTCACTCAAACTATGGGCTCTGATACCATCCTGTGAAGACCACCCCTTACGGGGCGGTTGTCACGAGTCTTGGTCCCACATCATGCAATACGATATCAATCAAACTAAGATAGAGTAATTATTTTACGGAATTATAAATTACAGTACAAGCATATTAGGATTAAGTTTAATACAGATTAAGTTTTCAAATTAAACTTATAAAGGGAACAAGTCTAATCTAATTCACGTCATCATATAATCAAGATAAATCTACCCAGATCATCATATTTTTATCATCCAATTAGTACCAAAAAGGGTTTGCTGAGTAGAGGTCTATGAGAACTCCTGCCTTGATCTTGTAAGACCTAAGTACTAGGTCCGGCAGGTGACTTTCCTTTATCTTTTCCTGTAAAATGTGATTGTAGCAACCGTAAGCAATGCTTAGTGAGTAAATAGATTTTCAAATTAACATGCATGGTCAAGCGGATCATCATAAATCTTGCGTGATATGTCTTGGCTGCCGCTACAGCCCTCATGATTGAGACATAGAAGTCATAGAGTCGGATGATGCTCAGGCCACGCTCACGCTTAAATCGTGGGGATCAACCACATACTGAGCTAGCTCAGTAAATCAACGTGGCGGAACATCGGAGGTCATTACCAAATTCAAAAGAACTGGTGAAATAGCCAGGTCTAGAACAATAGACCAATCAAGGCTAATCAAGCTGAATCAATATGTCAAGTATATGCGATGATGAAGCATACGTAATCAAAGTCATGATAGCAGTAATCTCAAAGCAGTATCAGAAATGACTGTAAATACAAAATCATATGAAGTGATAAGTCAAATAGCTATCATGATCCACTGGGCAACACCCAACCATGGTGTGCACAGGTCACAATCCAGCTGATAATATGAATGTCAAATCAATCTAGCATCAACAATATGTCTCAACCGGAAATTCAAGCATGTTAAATCTGAATATCTATAACTCATAGATCTGGGTCTTTATCAAACAGATGTAAAATCTGCCACCTGAGTTATCTCAAGATTTTATCTTTGTCAATCCGTTCTCTGTCAAATCAAGTCTTTCACCCGCTTTTAAATCTTTAAATCTTTGTATCTATGTTCAGAATTTCACTGAACCTGTCTAGAATTATCATGTCAAATCATGTCATTATCATCATCTTTCATCTTTAAAGTCTTTATTTTATCTGATTCTGATAACTTGTTTATTCATAAATCATTCTTTCATTAATATTCTTTATTTCATAAATTCTCAAGGGTCAATATATATATTTTAATATATATATTCATTTTACTAACTATCTTGTTATTTTATGCGTCGTCTATGTGTTTTATTCTATATATATATATTCGAATTTTAAGGAGTGGGGTTCGAATTTATTACATAAATTCGAACATATACGATTAAATTCGAATATATATACATTTCAATATATATTAAATTCGAATTCCATAGTCAATTTCGAATTTAATGGTCAAACTCATACACCTTGCTAAATTCAAATCATAAATCTTAATTTATGGTCAAATTGAATTTCATAGTCAAACTTGAATGTACAGGGAATAATTCGAACATATGGATTGACTAAATTCGAATCATTACATTCGAATATATATATTTAAAGTCGAATACTATATTAAATTCAATTTATATGGTTAAATTCGAGGTCCATGCTTCGACTTTGGGATTAAATTCGAAAACCATTTGAATTTAATGGTCAAATTCGAATTTGAGATTGAATTCTAATTAAAAATCGAGTTTGTTCATGCATTTCGAGTTTGTTCTTGGCATTCTCGAATTTGTTCATATTTACAGCTTTAAATCATGCATTTCTTAGTTAAAAATCACGAACATGATAAAAATTAATCCTAGGTTCGATTATAGTATAACTAATCTATCAAAATCTAGTTAAAAACTTAATCAAAATAGCTTTAAATTACATAAAAAATGATAAATTCGAATTTATTGTTCAAAGCCAAAAATAAAGAAACTTAAGAAATCAATTTTTTACCTCGAATTCGTTGTAGATTGTTGTTGTTTATCACTTCTTGTACTTTTCCTTGATTAATGCTCCAACTTGTTTGCAAATTTAGAGTGATTTTTGATGAATTTTGTTAAAAATCTAGAGAGAGAGTAGAGAGAGAGTAGAGTGATAGAGTAGAGTGAGAGTGGAGAATGATCAAATGAATCCTAAATCTCGTTTATATACTTCATCTAGTTATATTTGCTACTTAACCCACTATTAGTTTTGTATCTTATATTTCTTTTATTTAATTATCTTTAACAATTTATTAAATCATAATTTAAATATTTATATAATTTAATTAAATATTTCATAACTTAATTAAATTAAAATTCAAATAATGTAATTATATTACATTATCGGTTCAAATACTGAATTTAAGAGTAGATCAAAAAGTTAGGTTGTTACACCTAACCTTCTTCTCCACTAACACCTTATTCGAGTATTTCTTATATAGGAATAAGTGTGTTCTAATATTCTCAGGGTGTTGTGACAATAAAAGGTTCGGTGACCAATCTATAGGCACGTTGACATTTTGGGTTCTTTGTCTCGTTCTCCTCGACATCTACAATTTTGCTAACCAACCACAATATGTATGAGATAAATCAAACTATGCAATTTAAATTTCATAATTACGCTCAATTAAATTTAGATACATACATGCATATATATATATATATATATATATATATATATATATATATATATATATATATATATATATATATATATATATATATATATATATATATATATATATATATATATATATATATATATATATATACATATATATATATATATACTTTTTACGCTCTAATTTTGCATCACTCTATATATAGTCTATAATTTGCCATAATTAAAATGCCAAACACATACTCAATTATCAATAATGTTCCATTTAGCACATAAACTCATCTTCTAGCTAATTACCCAAATTTTATAATTCAAACATTATATGCACATTTAGGTAACGAACTTTATGAATCCAAATTAATTTCTAGATATTAACCATGACAAATTAACTAAACTAACAAGTAACACATATCTCATCAAACATACATCAAGGTTATTATCAGATTCATGCAATTTCACACGCTTTGACTCTAAAAAGTCAAAATCACCATGAAAACTTCATGGATGACCATGAAGCTCAAGCATTTATTTTATCTCAAAAAGTATGAAATAAGTTAGCATTTTCTTAATAAAAACACTAACCTTAGTGATTGGAAGCTTAAAATGGTAAAAGTCTAGCCTTTTGCTTCACCCTTTCTTTACACAAAAATACTTCAAAATGGATGAAACTACCCACAAAGAAGTGATTTCTAGCCTAGATCTTTGATATATATGATAATGTGGGTGTTTTAGGGCTTAGATTTGCAATTTTTTTAGCCCAAAAGTAGGGTTTTGGAAGTATGGCCGCACACCAACCATAGGTTGAGGGTTCTAGGGTTTGTGAAAATGAAGAATGAGGCTTAACTTGAGGTTTTATCTCGATGGAGCGTAGGGCCAGCGCAGGGCTACGCCCCCCCTGCGCCCAACTCCGTTAAATTTTCAATTTTTTTACTGTTTTGGTTAACGGGGCTGTATATCTCTCTAATTTTTGTTATAAAGTGTGGTCTAAAAATTTTTGAGGGGCCTAAATTAATCAATTAACTTATTGTTAGAACCTACCCTCCCTAACTTAGACCTTTGTGACATCCCCGTCACATTAAAATTGATTAATAACTTAGAGAGAGAGATCGGTACACATTCCTTATTCATAACAATTAAATTTAAACAACTAAATAATATTCAAATAAATATCACTTTTATTAATTCAAATAAAATAAACACACCACACTTTGAAAAAAAAACCACATAACGTACGATTACAATTCAAATAAAATAAGCAAACCACATCAGAAACAAACCAAACCAAATGTAATGTTTATCACGCAACAAACAAACCAATCATACGCAAATAATAAGATAAAATCAAAATTCTTTCGGAGGAGCGACGACTTCTTCTAATTCGCCAACTGTTATCTGGATATTGGTGAGCCAGTCAGAATGCACTTGAAGCAGCTGATCATTTTTCTATTGGCCTCCTCGAAGTTTCTCGATTTCTTTAAACAACATATTGTTTGTGTTCCCCAAATCTCCAACTATTCCCTTCCGTTTATGAACCTGATCCCATACAATATCGACAGTCTCGATCCTCTTCCATGGTCTCAGGTCTTCCTCGTCGACTTCCATCCTGGCTTTACTTTACTGCTTTGTCCTTCAGTCACGTGTTCAGGGGCATTAAACGGAATTTGGGTCACTTTAGCTGTTTTAGGGCAATGAATTTGGAATCCTACTTCAGTGCGCTCAAACACTAACCCTATCATAGTAATCCTCGTAAACCACATGATACTCGGGTTAATGAACCTTATGGGTAATTCCTCCGACACTGCTTTTTCTATAACGAATAACTCAGTTTGCATCCTACAGTGAGGGTAATTCACTCCCTGACCAATTACATGAAACTCCCATAGATTTTGCATGATGATATACCCCAAAGACACAGTCGGGTATCCGGTCATGAGTGTGTGTAATAAAAGGATCTCTTTAGGTCTCACACCAAGTGGTGTCTTGGTGATGTGGAAGCACGTGACCTTGGCCAAGGGCCATAAATCTCCTCTATTAAAAGCACTGTAAGTCCGGGCTTCTCTAACAGAAATTTCAAAAACTGTAGCTTTCATTTTATCCCATCGGTTAGTCCACTTATTTATTTTACGCATTCTACTCCCCTGGGTATTAGTTAGTGTCCAGAATTCCATAGGACGTGGTGTCTCAGTGTCGATAAGAAATTCATCATACAACTTATTCCTAGAAATTGACACTTTATTTCCCACCATCCCCGCTAGCTCAAAGTCATGATCCTCAGCTTTTTCTATTTTACGCATAGTGGCGAACCACTGTTGGATCAAACCAGTGTGAATATACGGTAACTCCCACATAACAACTCTAGCCCACCCCAAACACTCAAACGACTCTATAATGTCAAAATCATCAAAGTCGGCCTCTTTTAAGGTACGCTCTAAACCTAGGTGGTTTGCCATTATTGGTGTTTGAGGGTATTTCAGGGAATTCCGCATTAAGGGGTTTCTCAAAGCGGACGTTTTGAGGGTTGTAGGTTCTCATTCTAGGTGTTTCGGTGTTTGCTGAACGGTTACCGTTGCCGTGATATTGGGTTGACGTCTATAATTAAAAAATGCAAAGACAATGGATAAATAAAATAGGGTTTCCTACACAAATTATGCATGATAATTGTACACCCTTTTTCATCGTTAAATAATCAGTTAAATTGATCTTCTTAGGCAGCGAGACCTTATACTTTATCTTTTGTGTGCAGAGATCTTTTAGGAATTTGGCATTGTAAGGTCACCTACCTATGGATCTGATCTTGACGCGACACCTTCCAACGAGTGTGGAATCCTCGTTAGGGGTTTAGCGGATCGATCACCCAGACGGAAGCCGGAGACTAACACAATGATAGACATCACGACGAACAGCCCGACACGTGTATCTCTCCGAAACGACTCTCTGAAATCTTCACAAGTTCGTAGTGCACAATACGAGCTCTGGATACTAATCTCTGCCAAAGTCCCTAATGAAAACGGATTAACTCTTAATTATATACCTTTTATTCGAACTTAGCTCACACAAGTTCGTATAGGCCCAAGCACACGAACTTGTCCACTACATGTTCGAACTTAGCTCCTACTAAGTTCAAACCCTAGCCTTTGAACTTATTCTTGAACTTGTCTTTGAACTTGTTTTTGAACTTGTGTTTGAACTTATCTTTGAACTTATGTTTAAACTTATCTTTGAACTTATGTTTGAACTTATCTTTGAACTTAAGTAAACATCAATCACAAACAAGATCAAACATATAAAACCAATATCAAACATATGTATTAACTTGTAATTACAAAGCCTGAAGTATTACAAAAGACTATCTACACTTAAATTGCAATCGTCACACAGGATGTACCAACAGACTCCCCCTTGACGATAGCTTCTAACTAGATATTCAATTAATCTACAGTACTAGGCTTATTCAAAATGCTACCAGCATACAAAACATGTTCTACACACACCTTAACAACCTTTGGTACTTCTTGTCTTCTGATCTCCAACCTTCGTGAAAATAGATTGGTTGCTCATGAAGTTTCTACAAGTCTCCCAGAGACATGTTTACGAGGTGCAGAGGGTCGCATACTTTAAAAAATAACTCTTTCGTTAAGATCTTCCATCACTGCCTCTTCTGTTTCATTGTCAACGAACCACCACTTCATATTCGCGAGAACATCCTGTGGCATTGGTTTCAATGGAACCTTCTTCAGATATCGAACTGGTTTATAAAACATCTTCATCCAAGGTTTTTCGGTCAGTGGATCTGTCCTTGACTCATCCATCACTCTCTATCCTTCCCTTGGCTTTATTTTCTCAAACCTTCCAGACTGACCTTCTTTTCTTATAATTCTAGCTATCACTTCTGCGTACTGGTCGTCTCCTAGGTTTATCAGATTCTTCCATGCCAGTTCTTTTACTTCACATTTCGCCATTGTATTGAATACTTTTAGCTTTCTCTTTAGATACTGGAGCCCATCTCATCTCGTAAGCACAAAGAACTGTAATTCTCTGACGAAAAGCAAACTGAGAATGCCTCCAGACAGTTTCCCTGGACTTGGCAATCTCATCTTCTCTTTCACAGCTAACTCAGACTTCTTCTCTTCTTTTCGGAACCAAAGCTGTCTCTTCTCTACATTCGTTAGCTCTTTATCCTTTTCTTGAGTAGCATCATCATCCGATTCATTATTTATTGTTGACTTCAGAACTTCTAAGTCTATCGGATTCTGGTCTGTGTTTACGTATTGCTTAGTAACGGTTTGCCCTGGATGACGAACTCGTCAGCTTCGTCTTCTTCATCTGCAAATTCTTCATCGTTTGGGCTCCAATCAGGAACATTTTCTGGGATAAACTCTCCTTCCTCGAGTTCTTCCAACTCATCTTCAAAATCAAAGTTCATCTTGTCGTCATCATCAATATCGGCCAAAGCTCCAATTATTTCTTGATCAACTAACTCTGACGCCTCTGGAGCCTTGCCTTTATCCTGACTTCCTCCTCCTCTTATCCCAGATGATCCAGGCTCCCCCTGAATCTCAGCTTGCTGAGCAGTCAGACGTAGAAGATCTGCTAGCTCACTGTCTTTTTGCGTGTTGAGGTCACCTTCTTCATCGTCATCTCTTCTTTGGAATCTTCTTAGCTCGTCTTCTCAGCAACTGCTCTCCCCCTGAGCTTGAAGATCTTTCATTATTTGCTCCACCAGGGTTTGCAGAGTCAGGATTTGAGACTGCTGAGTCGTCATCGCTTCTTGTTGAGCCGCTACTGTCGTTTGTAACTTTGCATTTTCTTGTTCCTGCCTTGAGTTATGCTGCTGTAACTCATTAACGGCTTGCGATAGCTGGAATATTTGGACTTTCTGGAAGTCTACCTTGCTCTTCAACTCCGTGAAATGCTGGTTTTCAGTGAATTGAGTGGAAGTGGATGGAATTGTAGTGGATGTGGACGGAGCGGTGGTTGCAGCAGATGGAACGGAAGCGGAAGTAGACGGAGCTCCCTGATCTGTGCGTTGTCGCTTAGACCTTTGGTGAGTAGCAATAGCTGCTTCCTCTTCTATCACAAAATCCGTGTCTCCCTCGTCTTCATCTCGGAGAGTAGGGCGTGTCATCTTTGTTCTGCTGACAACAACTCTTGATCTGTATCTCCCAACAGTGACTGCTGGTTTATCAGCTTCTTCCTCTTCTGAGCTCGATTCTGATTCTGATTCAGAGGCGGTCTCTACTTGATCTTCAACCTCTTGACGAGTCTCTGTTCCTGCTGTCCCTTCAGTTATGGTGGCTGGAGGCTGATATTCATCGATTTCTCTAAATATGTCATCCATGCCGGTTGGGGGTTCCAAAATCTCGTGAACAAGCTGTTCTGTTATGTTCTCTTGAGCTGCAGCTCCTTGATCCCAAATTTCTTCCAGTGTCTGTTCCCTTTGATCAAGCTGTGGTGCCGAAGTTAATGGCCCACCTGCCTCTGCAGTAGATCGGGAACTGGGAATACTTCTAGCAACCGGAGTGCGCCTAGCCGGTGCTTGGTACTGTTGAGGTTGCTGGTGCGGTTGTTGTTGGGGTGCTTCACCTATCCAGTCATCCCCTTCGGGAGCAAAAAATTCTGGATCTAGAACGGAACCAAACAGAGGAGCCACCTGTGGCAGTCGGCAAATATCCAAACAGAGGAGCCCTTCGAGCATTGTGGGACTGGCAGTCGGCAAATATCCGCTTATCTTTGATGACAACACCAGTTTGCTCTGGCAGCGCTGGCAGGTCTTGGAAGAAATGGCGAATGATCATCATTATTAAGCGAGGGTACATAAGAAATCTTTCTCTTGTGGGAGTAGAAATCTGATGAACAAACTCCCCGAAGAACATTTCCGAGAAGCTGAATGCTTTGTTGTAGACAAGTGAGATCATTGCAGACTGGAACTTGACATCATTGTGTCGAATCCTGCTTTCTTTGGCGCAAAGCACACCATGATCACGTGAACCAAATATCTCCACTGGCCAATGAGGCCGCTCTTCACATAAGACGCCTTGGTTATGTCATGGGCATAACCCATTCGGAAAAAGGCAGCTTGCCTTATGGGCATCGGAAAGTCGATAAGGCCAGCTTCTTGATCTTCTGTCCCCAATTGCAAAATTTGGCGCAAAAGATCCGCAGAAAAGGCTATCCGACGTCCACCTACTCTAGTAAGCAAAACTGTAGGGGTAACTATGCAGTCCAGTTGCAGATGTTGCCAAAATTGCCTCACATATGTGAGAATAATCGGCAGATTGTGCGTCAGCGCATAAGACACCCTTGACTGTGTCAAAAACTCGATCATCTGATGGTATGGCTGAGCCTCCGGAAGCTGGAGATCGACAGCCATTACCATATTATGCTTATTAAAAAAATGCTCTATCACCCATATCTGCACACAAATGGCGATTAAAAAGTTAGAAATTAATTTAAAAATAAATTGTGTTATTCGAACTTGTATAACTTCGAACTTGATTAAGTTCGAAGTTGAACACATTCTAACTTACACAAATTCGAGACTTTAAAAATATTCGAACTTAATTAAGTTCGAGAAACCCATTCGAACATGTCTGGCTTCGAACTTATTAGATATTTTAACAAGTTCGAACTTCTGACAAGTTCGAACTTGAAGAACAAGTTTGAAGTCGGTCACTTTCAACCTCAAAACCATGATTTTAACACTTTTTGACTTAATTAACAGTAGAATCTAGTCCTAATGGGTTATAATCAAGATTATATGTCATTAATTTGAAGTCTTTGCTTATAAAACTTGTGATTTAAGTCACCTAGTTTTAAGTGGCACAAAACTCAAAAAAGGATCTATTTTAGCCACAAAAATGTCCTAAACTAACACTTATTTTGCACCTAGTATTATATTTTTCACAACACTCAAGTATGTGTGATTTAAGTCACCTAGTTTTAACTGGCACAAAACAGGACACAAATTCAAAATTCGATAAGTTCGAGCGATAAGTTTGAGATCGTTGGACAAGTTCGAGAGAAGAAGTTAGAAGGTAAGTGCATTGAATGAAGCACTGTTGACCTATTTATATCCAACCACATTTAAACTTAGGTTAAGTTCGAACTTCCAGCAAGTTCGAAAGTAACTTCGAACTTGTCTGGAATTCGGACTTAATTGAAAATTTTGAAAATTTTGAAAATTCTTGAATAAAATCCAACTTTTTCAACATTTTCACTTAACGGAATTATTCCAACTTTGCAAAAACATTCACACTAAGCAACAGATTTTCACTCAATTTTTGTTTCTCCAACTAAAAATGCATCCTAGTAACTTTGACATTTTTCCAATTTAATAAAACTTAAGATAAAATAAAAATTAAATAAAATTTAACTAAGATAAACTAAAAATAAAATAAAATAAAATTAACTAAAAAATACTTTAAAAAACAAAATTTATACTAAAAGAATATTTTTGCGAGAGAGTCAAAGAAGGTCAATCAGATAGTGGTGTCAAACGTACTTTCAGTATTTCACTTTCACACTTAGGAATTTTCATTCCTTTGATTGTTTGTCGTGATATACATTTCAAGTCGATTGTCGGTATGTTTTTCCCTATCAACATTCAACTCTTTGGAAATTCCTTTGGCCTTTTTATTTATCAAGAAACTACCTTACGTGTCCCATACTTAGATATACTTCTATGATCAAGGCAGACACACAATAATTATATCTTTTTGGTATAGCAAATTTTCTTTAAAAGGCAAACGTCGGACACAGTTCTGTATTTACATACAACAGAGTGTCTTAGTTTGTCTTAGCGTTCCTCTTATGTTAGCAACACAACGGTGACAGGTCTGTACTCACGTACAACAAAGGGACTTATCTTGCTTGCTTAAGTCAAAATAGAGGTGTCAGGTCTGTACTCACATACAACAAAGCGACTTGTATTGACTTCCTTTTCTTTTCAAAGCTTTTTCTTTCTTTGTTTACGATGTATTTTGATGTTGCTATACATCCCCCTAATAAATTTGCATACCTCATTTACAATCATTGTCTGTATGTCTCTAACATAGAAATTAAGACCTTTTGGTCATATATCTAAGTTAGTTACACATATGACATATTCTTGATTATTTTATTAGCTGTTAGGATTCCCTTCATGTATTATGCCTACCAACATATCAGACAAGAGTGTGTATATCACTTAGAATTTATGGTGCATTATGTGTGAAAGCTCAATACTTACAGTTTGTATAGACGGTGCTAATTTTCGTCACTTTGAACCTATGATTCTAAGACCTACTCATTTTTCAAAATTCTCTTTTTTTGAAATTTTTATGGTTTTCTCTTTTTTTTCTTTTGTTTTTCACTTTTAAGAAAAATAAGCTGATAAATTAACCTACTAACTTGCTTTAAAAAGAAAGAAAATCTACTAAACTACTAACTTACTTTGAAAAGAAAGAAAACTACTAAGGTCAAGTTACTCTGGATTACGCATGCCATTTAGTTGAACTAACAAATCAAAGTGTGACTTATCAAATGCTTTAGTGAATAAATCTTCATTATTCTCTTCCGTTGCAACTTTTACCAGTTTTATCAAATTCTTTTAGCACAATCACGTATGAAATTATGTCTTATGTCTATGTGCTTTGTTTTACTGTGTTTAACTGGATTATTGGTTATAGCAATTATTGACTGATTATCTTTCCTGATGGGAGTATGAGTATAAGTCAAACCGTAATCCCGTAATTATTGTTGGATCCACAAAACCTGTGAACAGCAACAACCAGCAGCTACATACTCGGCCTCGCACGTGGATACGGCGACCAAAGATTGTTTCTTGCATTGCCAGGATACGAGTCTGTAAGTGCACCCTGGGTGACGATAGCAGTCTAAGTATAGACATATTTTGTTAAAGTCAATTTGACTATTATTATACATAAACAAGTATTTGTTATATGTTTGTTATTTGTTTGTTTATATATGTTTTATATTAATTGTATATATGTTTAAACTTGGTGTAATGTATTACAATGAGTTCAAACATAAGTTCAAAGATAAGTTCAAACATAAGTTAAAACATAAGTTCAAACATAAGTTTGAAGGCAGGTTCGAATTTGTTAAGAGGACAAGTTCGAAAAAGGCCTTGGGCCAAGTTCAAACTTGTCCTAGACAAACTCAACTGGGCAGTATAATTAAGGGTTAAATCAATTAATTATTGGACTTTTGCAGATTTTGAGAGCGATTAAGCAAAAGGGCGATCTCGAACTTGCTAGCAATCAGAGAGTTTTGTTTGGAGAGAATCATCGTGTTGGGACGATCCATTGTTCGTCTATCCCCGTGCTAGTCTCCGTGTTTCGGTGTGCGTGGTCTATCCGTCAAGCCACTAACGAGGATTCCGCACTCGTTGGAAGGTGTCACATCAAGATAGGATCCGTAGAGAGCAGACCTTACAAGTGGCATTGACCAAAGAGCTTAAGATCAAAGAGGTAGAGCTAGCTGAAGCTAAGGTTAAAGTTGCCCAAGTGAATAGTAAACTGGAAAAGTTTAGGAACTCTTCAATGAACCTAGGAAAGATCTTAGATGCACAGCGTCAGTCTAAGAAACCTGTAGGTTTAGGGTATATTGAGAGTCCTCCGCCTTTTATTGATAACTATGTGCCTCAGCCTCAGGAGAAAACTGATAAATCAGTTGACTCAGAGGTAGCACCTGAACCTATGTCTGAAACTGTTAAGGATAGGGTGACTAGTAACAAAGTCAAGATTAAGAAGGTCAAATTTGTGACATCTCCTAGTGATAAGAGTGTAGGAGAAGTCAAACCTGACCTTAATAATCAAAAGGATGAAACAGTCACTATAGTTGAGACGAAAGAACAAGACACTAGTGAGACACCTAAGTCAAAGGGCACGCATAAGAAGTCTATTGACAAAATGTCTTGTTTTAGATGTCATGAAAAGGTGTAAGGTCTACCACTGACAGATCTATCTAGACGCGGATCCGTTAACGAGTGCGGAATCCTCGTTGACGGTCAGACGGACAACTCTCAACCAACGGAAACACGGAGACTATTAGACGCTGAACGAACGACACACGAACGATCCTACGTACTAATTCTCTCCGAAACGGGACTCACCTAGCTGATAAACTCGAGATCGCCTATTGCTTAATTCCTCACGAATTCTGCCAAAGGTCAGCTAATGATTCGAGTCTATCCCTAATTATAGGCCCTGATTCGAGTCTGTTGTGGGCCAACCTCGAATCTGGCCTAAGGCCCATTCGAATCTGTCCATCTGACAGATTCGAATCTAGCCTATTCGAATCTAAGGACTCATTCGAATCTATCACAGATTCGAATGTATCCTTTTATGCAATTCGAATCTAACCTATACACTTAAACACTTACGTGATGAAACTTATGTTTTAACTTATGCTTGACATACTCTTTGACTTTTATGTTTGAACTTCTTGTAATATGTACATCAAGTTCAAACACACAATCAATAACCGACAAACACATATTAAACATATATATCAATAACACTTGTTAATATTCAGAATATTACTTAAATCATAACGCAGATCGTTTAGACTGCTATCGTCACACAGGGTGTACCAACAGACTCCCCCTTGACGATAGCTTCTAATTATTTACATTATATCAAATTTAAGTACTAGAGCTATAGACGCTACTACCTGCATATAACCCTGCATCTATACAAACTTTAACTACCTTTTGGAACTTCCTGGCTTCAGATCTCCATGGTTCAGTGAAGAATATAGGCTGATCGTGAAGCTTCTTCAGGTCGTCCTTAGATAGGTTTATCAAATGCAGTGGGTCGTATACCTTCAAAATTACCTGCTCGTCTTGATCCTCCATTATAGCTTCAGCAGTATCAATCTCCAGGTACCACCACTTCATGTTGCTCAAAACATTTTGTGGCATTGGCTTTATTGGCACTCTTTTCAAGCATTTGACTGGCTTGTAGATCATTCTAGCCCAAGGTCTTCCAGTATGAGGATCTATTCTTGATCCATCCTCGACCCTCTTGCCTGATCTCGGCTTAAGCCTCTCAAATTTGCCTGATCGCCCTTCTTTCCTTATGATTCTTTCAATAACGTTTGCGTAAGGATCATCTCCAATATTAATAAGCTCCTTCCAGGCTAACTCTTTAACTTCAATCTTGGGCAAAGAATTAAAAGCTTTCAGTGTCCGCCTCAAGTATTGAAGTCCATCTCTTCTTTTCAAAATGAACAGCTGCAGTTCTCTGTCAAAGAACCAGCTAATAATGCCTCCTGAGAAGTTCCCAGCACCTGGAACTCTCATCTTCTTCTTCATCTTCAAACTCTCTTTCTTTTCCTCTTTCTTGAACCAAAGATTGATCAAGTCAGTCCTAGATGGCTCCATCTCGGCCTCTTCAAGTTCATTATCCTCGACTGAGGCTACTTTGATATAGTCAATGTCAATCACATTATGATTTTGTCCTTCATATAGCTCCGTTACTGGTTGTGAATTGAAAATAACTTCATTGACTTGATCGTCTTCATCCTCTATCACTTCGTCGTCAGATTTCCAGTCCGCGACATCATCTGGAATAAATTCCCCTTCCTCCAACTCTTCCATTTCATCTTCAAAATCAAACTCCATCAGCTCTTCTTCAATATCTTTCAGCGCATCGATCATGTCGCTGTCTAAATTCCTTGAAGAACTAGCCTCTCCTCTTTCACCTTCTGCTTGACTTGGCTCCCCCTGAGATTGAGCAGCCTGAGCAGTAGAAAAATCTACTGGCTCATCCTGTCTTTGAGAGCTGGGATCATTGCCTTGATTATCATCTTCATCATCGTCCCTCCGCCTCTGTACTTCTTGATCACGACACGACGTCTCCCCCTGAGCCTGAAGGTTTTTCATTAACTGCTCAATGAGGGACCTCATTGCTCGGATCTCGGATGACTGATCAGTGACAAAAGATTTAAGCTCAGTGTTTTCATCTCTTACACCTTCAATAATCATTCTCAACTCAGCATTCTCCTTATCCAGATTAGCGTTATGCTCTTGGAGTTCACCAACTGCTTTAGTGAGAGTTATAATTTGAACGTGCTGAAAATCTACTCGACTCTTCAGCTGCAGAAATCTTTGATTTTCATTGTATGCTTCTGGCATAGATGGAATGGACTGAAGGGGAGAAGGATTGAATGGTGGCGGAATGTAGGGTTCGTGTTGCTGAGGTGGCGGTGATGGTGAATCTGTGGTTGGTGCTTGGGTTTGGGCTTGAGAGGTTTCTGGTTGTGCTTCCGAGGTAGAAGACGACCCTTGCATAAATCTATGACGTTTTGCTCGTGGCCTCGTCACTAACGTAGCAATCTCTTCTTCTTCATAATCGGACTCCTCCAATTCCCTGGTCTCTCTCCTCCTCGAACCACCTTGATTGACAATCAATCTAGAACCATAAGTCTCAAAACAACTTCCAGTTTCGGTAGTTACCACCTCATGAACTTCATCTGATTCGGTTTCAGATTCCGAAGATGTCAATCCTGCCTCAGCCCCCTCTGGCTCATATTCGTCAACATCACGAAATATATCATCATTATCTCCAGGCGGACTCAGCAGCTCATCCACCAATGCTGCTGCAACATCTTCATTGGCATGCGGCCCTGCCTCCCAAATCTCATTAAGTGTCTGTGTTAGGTGGTCAGCTTCTCTCACAACATTTGAAGGCCCTGCTTCATGAATATCTGAGGGCTCAGCTTCATGACCAGTCGAAGTCCCTGCTTCTTCTACTTCTGGTTGTTGGTTTGATGACGGCCTGATTGCCGGGATTTGACTCGCTGCTGGTTGCTGTTGTCGTCTCAGATCACGCGGCCGCTGTGGACGTTGCTGTCGCTGTTGTTGTTGTTGTTGGACATCAACTACTCCTGCCCAGTTGGCATCATTCGGAGCTTGAAATTCCCTGTCCAGAATTGCACCAAAAAGTGGACGTGCCTCCGGAACGGCTAACCTTCCTCGGTGTGAGGAACAGTCAGAATAGATACGCTTCTCTATAACATTGACGGTCAATGCATCATCAGATTGTGGCAGCTCAGGCAAGAAGTGTCTTATCAACATCATCACAAACCTCGGATACAAAAGGAACTTTTCTCTCTCAGGAGCCGTGATTTGATGGATAAATTCCGAGAAAATCAGCTGCGAGAAACTAAACTTCTTATTGTATACCATCGCGATCATTGCTGATTGGATTTTTGATACTATATAATCAAAACCAGCTTTCTTAGGCGCAAAACAGATCATAAACACATGGACCAAGAAATGCCATTGGCCTATCAACCCGCTCTTCATATATGAAGATTTTGTAATGTCCAAGCTGTATCCCATTCTCAAAAAAGCTGCTTGCCTAATACTTAAAGGAAAGTCTGTAGGCCCGTCTTCTTGTTCTAGGGAACCCAACTGCAGGACTTGTCTCAAAATATCAGCGGAGAAAACCAAAGGTTGTCCGGCAATTCTAGTTCTTAACACTGTCGGGGTGACAGTGCAGTCCACCTGCAAGTGATCGTAAAATTGACGCACATAGGATATCACAATCGGAATGTTTTCATACAGCACATAACTTATCCTAGATTCTGCCAGAAAATCCAAAACTTCTCGAAATCCCTGCGCCTCAGGGATGTTATGGACAGGATTCAGTACCATATTGTGCTTGGGAACAAAAGCACGAAGCGCCATATCTGCACAATACATAAAATTGTTAGACTTATTAAAAATCAATAAACTTGTTTAAATTCAAATTTGTTTTATTTTGTATTTGATTAAATACAAAATCTAACACAATTAAATTTCCACAAGTTTAATAAAATTTAAATTCAACAAAATAAATGAAGTACAGATTCGAGAGTAACAGATTCGAATAAACCCTAGTCGAATCTGATGAACAGATTCGAATATCTGGTCATCTCGAATCTATTGATAGATTCGAGAAACCCATGTCCATTATCAGATTCGAAACCCCGTCGGACCTTATTTCAACAAAAATCAACAATTTTAACCATTTTGAACGTAGCAAATCACATACATTAGTTCAACTAGGTTCTAATTATAGATTTATGCTTTTAATTTGATCTTTTATTAGTCCAAACTTGGTAATTTTGCAAAAACCCTATTTTGACCTATAAAACATCAAAATGTGATGTTTAAGTCCAAATTTGTGTATTAAACCACCAAAATCTTGTACAATCATGTTGCTTATACCTAGATTTGAAGTTAGAATCGAACACAAAAGCTTTAGAATCGACGAAATGTCGTTTAGTGGAAATACGATAGACTCGAGATTAGATTCGAGATCGCCAGAACAGATTCGAGAAATCAGATTCGAGAACAGTGAGAAGTAAATGCTTTCACTGTGGACCTTTATATACTAACTACCTTCGAGTCTATGCAATTTCGAGTCTACTGACAGATTCGAAGTATCTCACATTCGAGTCTGTCTTAGATTCGAAATTTCCAACACTTAGAAAAATTTCGGAAATTTTGAAATAATTTCAACTTTTTCCAACTATTTTCTACTGTGTAGTGTAACCAGATAAACTATGCCAAATCTTTTACCCTAAGCTCAGATATTTCACGCATTGTATATTTTATTCAACTTTGAATGCACCCTCAGTAACTTTTGACCTTTTACCTAAGTAAAAATTAAACTAAACTAAAATAAAATAAAATAAAATAAGCTAAGGTAAAAATAAAATTAAAGTAAATTAAAATTTTGACTAAAAAATTTAATCTAGACTTAAGGTATAAAAATAAATTTACAAGCTAAGCTAAATACCAAACAACATATTTTTGGTGAGTATAGTCTAAGAAAGGTTCAATCAGATAGCGATGTCCGATACTAACTTTCAGTACTTAAACTTTCACACTTAGGAATTTTTGATTCCTTTGATTGTTTGTCGTGACATACCCACTTAGCCGATTGTTGGTATTTTACCCTGTTAAACACTCTACATTTCGGAATATCCCTTGGCCTTTTTATTTATCAGGAAATTATCTTACGTGACTCAGACATAGACATACTTTTATGATCAAGGCACACAGACAAAATTCTAACTTGTTGGTATTTGCAAACTTTCTTTAAAAGACAAACATCGGACACAGGTCTGTATTCTCATACAACAAAGTGTCTTAGTTCGACTTAAGGTTTAACTTTAAAGTTAGCAGATAGCGGTGACAGGTCTGTACTGACGTACAACAAAGCGACATGTCTGCTAACCCGAATCTAAACAGAGACAACAGGTCTGTACTTACGTACAACAGAGTTGCATGTTTTCGACTCTCAGTTTTTCATGATATTTCTATTCTTTCCATTTTCAGACGTATTTGATGTTGCTATACATCCCCAGAAAGTTTGCATACCTCATTTAGACTTAAAGTTTGTATGTCTTGTACATAAAAATTAAGACCGATTGGTCATACATCTAGGTTAGTGACACGCTTGACTTTTTCTAGAATATTTTATTAGCCTTGTGATTCCCTATATGTATTATGCCTACCAACACATCGAAGTAAATAAAGTATAACACTTAGGATTTAGTTGCATTATGTGTGAAAGCCTAAACACTTAGAGTCTGTAACGACGGTGCTAATTTTCGTCACTTTGAACCTATGTATCTAAGACTTAACTCCTTTTCTGATATTCTCTTTTTTGTATTTTTGTAATTTTCTCTCTTTTTTTCTTTTGTTTTTCATAGCAAAACGCATTAAACTAGGCTAATCTACTAACTTACTAAAAATAGAAACTTACTAAAAATAGAAACTTTCCTAAATTAGAAACTTTCCTAAATTAGCAGACTACACTAAAAAGAAAGAAATATGACAACTATAAAAGGAAATAAAATACTACTAAGGTCAATTTACTCTGGGTTGCGCATTCCATTAAGTTGAATTAAATACTCAAAACGTGACTTATCAAACGCTTTGGTAAATAAATCAGCATTATTATCTTCAGTTGCCACCTTTACCAGTTTGATCAAATTCTTTTCAGCACAATCACGAATAAAATGATGCCTTATGTCAATGTGCTTTGTTTTACTGTGTTTAACTGGATTATTTGTTATCGCAATAGTAGATTGATTGTCTATCCTAATTGGAGTTTGAGTATAAGCCAAACCGTAATCCCGCAATTGTTGTTGTATCCAC